>BJCM01207047.1:0-10928 GCA_018326385.1 Flaveria bidentis
AGTACAGTTGCCAACTTTAGTTGGTGACAAAAGTTAAGTCATGGACATGTCATGACTACCATATCTTAGATAATACTTTATCTAAGATACCTTAACTTTAGCATTGTAGTATATGCTTTAGTCATAGGTTTCTAGCTGGTATCAAAGTATATCCGGCTGTAGGTAGTAGTATATATAGTTTCTCGTTGTAACTCATGTAATATGCTTGTAAGAGTCCTGTAATACTTTGAGTTGAGAGGTAATATATACAAGTACCTTAAAAATTATTTCTTGGTGTTCTTTGCTACTTATTATATTATTATCAACTTTTAGAAGAGGTTCTGCTTCATTTGATCCGAGTGTAGTATAAGTGAGTTTGAGGGAAATTCAAGTGTTAAGTGACAAAACTTGATCCTACAAAAGACCATTGTGTCGTATATCAAGTTATAGTGTCAAATATTTTTAATATTAAAAGATCGTTTGTTATATATATTCGTAATTAAGTTTTATATTTTAGATCAATTCGTATAATTTTTCTAATTGTTTTTTAATATTAAATAAATTGATTGTTATTTTATTATTGTATTTTATTATTAAAAGTACACAACAATTTTATTTTATCAATATGTTTTTTTCCAAAATTCTTAGTGTTCATGAAAACATAATAACAAGTAGAAAAACACAATGATACATTTTATTATTATGTTTTACGTATCATATTTTGTTATTTTGTCATTCTTTTAATGTATTGGATTAATTAGCCTTTATTTTATTATTTTGTTTTACATACTAGAGTTATCACAATTATAGTTATTAGAATTTATCTTTTTAGAAAAACATATAGAATTAAAAGAATAACACAATGTTATTTCACAATTATATTTATTAAAATTTATCTTTTTAGAAAAACATAATAGTAGTTAGAATTACACAATAACAAAATTAAAAAAAATGAACTAAATTAAAGACACAAAACAAATATAATTCGCATGAGCTCAAAACGTAAGTTTTAAGTTTTTTATATAACGCTCATCTTTAATGATAACAACACTTATTTTTATGATTTAATTTTTATAAAAAAAATAGTATCGTATATAAATATTGTGAACGTTGAAAGAAGATAGACAACTTAGAATAAAATCAATAAAAGTAGTATGTCTAAAATATCATGACCATTTGATCTCAATCATTAATTAAAAATTGATAAATAAAATTTCTTTTTACACTTTTTAAATTTATAATTTTTTTATTTGAATCTTTTACCTTAATTACCAACCTAGGTATACTATCCATAACCTGATATAAATGTGTTTTGTATTACCCATAACCTTGTGAAAAATGCGTAATGAACCAATAACATTAATTTGACTTTTCTACTTGAAACAAAATTAAATCTACATATCGTCAATTATCACTATGCATTCAATTTATAAACAAAAGGTTTTCAATGAAATGAATCACGATCATTACAAAATTACATACTACTGTTCTCTTGTTGGTGCCCTTGAGTACTTAACTATCACTCGTCCTCATACTGCTTATGCCGTGAACCAAGTTTGCCAATTCCTTCACAAACCAACTATTCTCCACCTTCAATGTGTTAAACGCATCCTCATATATGTAAAAGGAACTTTGTCGTTTGGTCTCACCTTCAGCAAGCCTACCTTCACCTCTCTCATTTATTACTCCGATGTAGACTGGGCTCGTTGCATTGAAACTCGCCGGTCCACCTATGAGTACTCTATATTTTTTAGAGGAAATCTTGTCATGGAGCGCCAACAAACAACCTACGGTTGCTCGCTCAAGCCGCGAATCTGAGTATCATGCCATGGCCAATATTGCAGTGGATTTGTTTGGATCATTCTTTTGCTTCAAGAACTACAAGCGCTTCCACCAGATCGTCCCGCCATTTTATGTGACAACCTAATCGCTTTGTTTCTCTCACAAAATCTGCTTTCTCATTAGCATGCCAAACACATTGATTTAGACTATCACTTCATTCGAGAACTTGTCTCATCGGGTAAATTGTATACCAAGTTTATTCCTACCAAGCTTTAAGTGATGGATATCTTTACAACATGTCTTCCTTGATTGCAATTTGAAAGCTTTAGAGATATGCTTCATCTCAATCCCCCACCATTTCAATTGAGGGGGGATATTAACCTATGAACTTTTTCTTATTCATTGTATGCATTTATTATGTAATTGCTTTTCTATATATATAGTTGATATCTCTCCCTTATTGGATAAGAGAGTTACAAACTTTACAGCAACAAAAACATGCTACTTGCCTCCCCCCATCAAGAAGAACGAAGCAACAACAACCATGATTCTACTATCAACAATCTATGATTAGCAAGAAATTCTTACTTAGCCACTAGTAGTAACAATATATAAACAAAAACTAAACTAATCCTTTAAATGGGTAGTGTAGCATGATGTAGTTTTAATTCCTCTAAGCTTATCGCTATTTGGTAGATGAAAATTGTTGAGGCCCTTTCGGATCATAGATTAGGATTAATATGGTGGATGAACAACATTAAGAGTATGCACAAAAGGTGCAGGTACTCAGTGAGAAAACAAGGTCAAACGGGAGAACACAAAACACACAAATACAATACGATTTCCCCACACATTTCGACATACAAATAGGGTATTTATACCTTTACAATGGCAATTACAAACTACTAAAACTAACACAATTAACCCTTTAATTCCCGCCTAATTTACACGTTAAACTTTTCCTATTTTGAATTTTCTAATATGACTCTAAATAAACATTAATTCATACAATGTAAGATTATCTTGATTAAGGTCTTCAAACAATCACACCCCTAATCAACATAATCCTTAAATCTTATTTCTTGTTCGTCCTTGAAGTCCATATTCTTCCCTTTTTTCTTCTCTTCTTCGATTAACTTGACAATTTTAAAAATCTTTAATCCCTGATGCATAATGAAACAACTTATATTCCATGGATCCTCTTTCTCTTCTACTGCTTCCCTCTTGACCCATATGGTCTGAAATGGTGTGGGAGATATTGGGCAATTAGGCTAACCATCATTCCATTATGGTTTCCCTAAATATGCATCTTATATCATTTGATTTTCTTCGTAGCATTTCTAATTCTTAGGTTTAGATTGCTTTAACCCTACGTTTTTAACCCTTTGATATTTAGTTGTTCTTTAATCGGAATTCCTCACATTGGTGAAACACATTTCTTCTTTTGACTTTGTTGGTGTCTCGCCTGAGTCTCTGTTTGAAAATGTTTTTTGATAACAATTCTGGGTTTGATTGAATTGATCCTCTCCTCATCAATTTTGATGAAGACGATGATCTCTAAACCAATAAACACGTTTTTATATTAATTCGGGTTCCAATTTGGGACTTTGTTCTTATTTTGTGAAACAGGGACTAAAACATTTGAATTTGGACGATGGTGACTGCCTTCGATTAATCCTTCTTCAACCTTCGCATTGATACCATGTTGAGGCCCCTTTGGATCACAGATGAGGAACAATATGGTGGGTGAACAACATTAAGAGTATGCATAGAATGTGTAGGTACTCAGTGGGAAAACAGGGGCAAACGGGAGAACACAAAACACACAAATACAATCTGATTTCCCTACAAATGTCGACATACAAATATGGTTTTTATACCCTTACAATGGACTAATTTACACGTTTGACTTTTCCTATTTTGAGTTTTCTAATCTGACTTTAAATAAACATATTAATTCATATGATTTAAGAATCTATTGATTAAGGTCTTCCAACAAAAATAGAAGTTCACATAAGATTCTTTGGATTTCGTCAACACCTCACGATTATGTCGAATATGATCTAGGAATTACTCCCTTTTTTAATTATCCATTCGAAATGCTCACATTTCTCACTCACACAAATTCTTAAACACATCATATTTAGCTTCATTTCCACAATCATAAAGAATATTATGTTTGACCTCACATCAACGTCAATGTTCAAAATAGACTAGCATGTGCGCTAACTCCTTTTATAGTATAGGGTACTACATACTATGATTACCTTGAAGTTAAATGAGTCAGTTTCTTTCATATTCCATTTTCATGGGCCTTAGTCTTATTACATAACTCAATTACTTATCAACCCTTTTGTTTTTCATAAGAATTCAAACATAGCATAACATAGTTCTTAATGACCATATACAAACATGCAACACATAGTCTCTAATCATTATACAACAATACGAAACATATAATGAACAACAATATACATGAGATTTTAAGCCAACCTTAAACAAAATACAATAAGAAGAACATATTCACGAGATCATAAGCCATCCATATATATAATATACATTGATCAATACCAGCAGCACTCAGGTGATAACAACTAAATGCGCTACTAAAAGGATGATAAAAACAACACTAATCTCGTAAGACATAACCACTACATGCATAAGATGTATATATGGACCTCCTTAAAATCCTTAACCTTAACCAAACATCTCTTAATACTTTTATACTGGACCATGTCCTTAAAGTTGTTATCCTTAACATTGTGTACCTCTAACAAATTCTTTTATCCCAAGAATTGGATTGTAATAAAAATCACAAATACGATTTCATGTGAAAATGTTAAACCCAAAATCATTTTAGTCAGGATTAAGCTTGTATGGACAATCTCAATTTTGAATTATTTAAGACTAACACTGGGTATTTCTAAATAAAAAATAAAAATACTTTGTTCATGAAAAAATCTATAATACAAACTCATTTACAAAAACAAACAAAGTGAACGTGAAATTCATACTTAAACGTAGAAAAAACTTTAGAACCAATGTCTTTAGTTAAAAATTTTAACTTAAAATATTAAACAATCCTTAAAGTTGGCATTTTGATGAGTGGTTCCCTTATATTAAATCTTCCCCGTTCATGAAATTGTTTCTTAAGGTAAACCAACAAGATCAATTTATTATACTCGCAGAGATAACCATTTAGCCCCAATTCACAGAACAAAAAAGGATGCTCTTTGTTATTTGGAATGTTGGTGTGTTTTTTGTTGTATACAACATGTTCAGTAGTTGTTTAGTATTTTTACGAGGGCATACATATGATAACAGAGTAAAGTGAGAGAGAGAGATTCAATATTTGTTTCAGTATTTTGAGTGTTACAAAACACATACAAGAGAGAGATATATATAGAAGAATCAAGAAGGATATTTCATAACCTCCTCAACTAACTAACTCTCTAATATGCTCCCCAAGCTAAGCAGGAAAATGCCATGTGAAGATTGGACCGTAAGACACCAAAATGAGAAGAAAAGAGCCCTTTAGTCAACACATCAGCAATTTGAGAAGCAGTCGGAACATACCGAACACAAAGAGTCTGAGATAGAACCATATCACGAATAAAATGTAAATCAATCTCAATATGCTTTGTATGGTGATGAAACATAGAGTTAATAGAAAGATAAGTGGCACCAATATTATCACATCAAAGAGTTGGAGGATAAGGCTGAGAAATATGTAACTCTCTCAATAAAGACATAATCCAGTGAATCTCAACAACAGTATGGGCTAGAGCACGATATTCAACCTCAGTACTAGAACGAGCAATTGTATGTTGCTTCTTAGAACTCCAACTAATAAGATTGGGTCCAAGAAACAAACAATAGCGGGTAGTGGAACGACGATCATTGGGGAAACCAACCCAATCTGCGTCTGAGTACCCATGAAGATCATAGCAAGTAGAACGACGTATAATCAAACAATGATATAAGGTATCACGAAGATAGCGTAGAATACATTTAACAGCAATCTAGTGACGATCAGTTGGTGTCTGTAAGAACTGTGACACCTTACTAATAACATAAAAAATTTCAGGTTGAGTCAAGATCAAATACTTCAAAGCACCACAGTACAATGATATAGCATAGAATCTTCTAAAGGAATCGAAGAATATCAAGATAACTGGTGACCAGAAGTAACAGGTGTAGAATGAGGCTTACACTGAGCTAAGCTGGTACGCTATAATTAATCAAGTAAGTAGTGTTGTTGAGATAAATGCAAACATTCATCAGAAAAAGTCGTCTGAACACCTAGGCAATAGGAAAAATCCCCTAAATCCTTAAGAGCAAACTGGGAGTGCAAACGAGCAATCAATGAAGTGATAAAAATAGAGGAACTACCAGTAATAATAAAGCCATCCACATACACCAAGATGTAGCAAATATCACCATCATGCTGGAAAACAAATAAGGATGTATCTGAGACACTCTGAGTAAAGCCACTTGCCAAAAGAGTTGAAGAAAGCTTTGAAAACCAAGCCCGAGGAGCCTACTTGAGGCCATAGAAAGCCTTCCGAAGAAGACAAACATGATGAGGCCTAGCAGAGTCAACAAAGCCAGGAGGCGGAGACATGTACACAGTCTCAGATAAGTCACCATGAAGAAAAGTCATTGGTGACATCAACTTGGCGAATGCACTAGCCACGATAAAAGGCAACAGACAAGACATGACTAATAATGCTAGGCTTAACCACGGGACTATCTGTCTCAATATAATCAATCCCCTCACTCTGATGAAAGCCCTTAGCAACAAGCCGGCCTTTATAATGACTCACAAAACCATCAGGATTATGCTTAATCCTGTAAACCCACTTACAACCAACAACATTGGTTGTAGTAGGAAAGGGAACAAGATCCCAAGTATGGTTGGAATGTAATGCAACAATCTTAGTATGCATTGCATCCCACCAAACAGAGAAGTGCTAAGCCTGAGAGAAGGAAGAAGGCTAAGTGGTAGAAGAGGTAGTGACATGAAAAAGAACATGATTAGGAAACTATCTAGGTTGGCGAGTATGATCACGCGAACAAGTGACCATAGGATGAGAAGGAAGAGAGGAAGGCGGAGGAGGAGTAGGAGAAGAAGAAGGAGGACTAGAAGAAACGGAAGAAGAACTAGGGTATAAAGGAGAAGGAATAACAAACTCAACAGAAGAACAGTAAACTGAAGAGTCAGTAGAAGACAAAGCCCCTAGAATCTCAAACATTGTCTCATGAAATTATACATGTCGAGAAGTGAGAGTACGAGAAGTGCATGAATCATAACAAAGATAACCATAATGACTAGGTGCATAACCAAGAAAAATACACGGAGTAGATTTAGGTGAAAGTTTATCTGAGCGAGTGTCGCCAATAAACGGATAACACAAACACCCAAAAGTATAATGAAGTGAGTAATCAAGTCGTGTACCAAATAAGACCTCGTAAGGAAAAGAATGGCGGAGAACCGGTATAATAAGCCAATTAATGAGAATGTCTACAATAGCATAAGCATCATATCAAAATTTCTTTGGTAGATGAGCATGAAATAATAATGCACGTGCAACCTTAGAAAGATGATGACGATTCTTGTGCTCAACCACCCCATTTTGTTGGGGTGTATAGTGGCAATATATCCGAGAAATAATGCCAGAATTAGAAAGATAACGAGCCATATCACCACAAGTCAGCTTAGGAGCACCATCGCACTGAAGATGTTTGATAGTGCAAGAGAGCAAGTTTTCGACCAAAGGTCAAAAGTGACAAAAACAGTCAACAGCCTGAGATCTACTAGTCAAGGGATACATCCACGTAAAACAGCTAAAGTCATCGATAAATGTAATGAAATAATGATAGCTAGAATGAGACATAACAGGTGAAGGACCCTATATATCATAATGAATAACATGTAATGGAATAGTAGAATGTGAGACAATAGATGGAAATAGTAAACAACTAGATTTGGAGATACAACATAAATTAGAAGGTTTATGCAAAGATTTATTAGAGGTAAAAAAGATAGCCTAGAAAACATAGGATCAGATAGATGCCCTAGCCTTGAATGCCAAATCTCTTGGGAGATGGAAATCATAAGAAACAAGGAATAGAGCTTATGAGGACTAGCTCACATGTGGTGGAGTAATCGACTTGTGTGAGTCTGTATAGACAAACCAAAACATGAGAATAATAACGATATAGGACATTGTGTAATTAATAAGAGATTCTTGGTTAAGCCAAGAACAACAAGAACATGATGCAGAAGTAAAGCACAACAAGATAAACAAAGACAGGAATAACCAATATGGGAGATAGAAAGAGTTATATGCAGGAACGGTGAAGGGTAAGCACTTACAACACAACAACACAGTAAGGAGAGTTGCAAAGAACACTTAACAGATCAAACAGAGAACTTGTTAACCTTTGTAATGATACTAAGAACACTAGTAAATATGAGACTGAACAAGATAGCAAAACACACAAGGAGTTGGGTTTCAAGATTACAGTATATTGTTTTCTCAAGTTCTATTATAAATGTTACAAAGCATATCTAAAAGTTACAAGTACTTGAGATACATATACTACATCCTACAACTGGCCATACTTTAAATTCCAACTGGATACAATTGACTAGACAACAAACAAAATCAAATATAGAATCAAAAGGCAGATTGCCTTTTGACTAGTGACTATGACATACCATAGCTCATATCCTAATATATTACAAAAATGATAAAGTGCATAAAGTAGAAACTTACAGATTCAAGACCTCAATGTACAGTTACCAAAAGCATGGGCCTTTTCACCAGCTTATGAAAATTGGTGACTTTACAGAGTTGTAACGGAAAGGGGTCCAGCTTTATGTAAATAGTACATCAGATAAAGCATGTGTTCAAAAGTCTTCGGAAGAAATCTGTCTTCAAGTGTTGGCTTCAGAAGACTTTGTCTTTGAAGCTTCGGAAGACTTCATCTTTGGCTTTGGAAGATATTGGTCTTGGCTTCGGAAGATTTCACACTTAGTGTATTTTTTGTACCTGTTGAAACTTCCAAAGCATTCTACTTCAGTACACTTGTGCATGCATGCAGGAGAGACTTTGGGTGTTTGGGTTGCATCAACCTTTACATTTAATCCTTACAAACTCCCCCTAGGCTGATGCTAACAAAACACTTGAAGACTTAAGATATTAACAGTCCTCATTAGGATAATGAGTATCCTTTTCTTCATGAGATGATCAGGATCACTCAGACTCTCAAAGTGTATTCTCATGTCAAAAAGATCATGCAGAGGCAGAGTAAACATATCCTACCATATGTAAACATTTTCAATACCCTGATCTCTAATGGCATGCCATCTTTTTGGATTTGTAGTGTATGTCCAGGAGAAGATGGGTGTCCCTAATACTAGAGGAGCTATTTGAATTGGAGTTGGAGGAGCATCCTCTATTTGCACATCCTCTGGATGTTCTGACTCATCCTGAGGTTTGGAGATGGATGCTTCTTTCTTTTCTTTATTGGCTTTGGTTTGGAAGCCATCCCTTTTCTACTCTTTGAACCTTTTAACTGAGAAGACTGGCCTACAACACCTGATTGATCTTCTTTGTCTTTCTAAGTTGGGTTTTCCTCTCCTACAGGGTCAGATTGAGAAAGGACAGAACCTTGTTGTAGATCAGAAGTGGAAGCTTGTTGAGGCTCAGCAGGAGATTCAGGTTGTGTTGTCTCAAATGGTTCAGCCTTAATCTCTACTTCTTGAGGGACCAACTTGGTGGGGAGTGTAAGTCAAAAATTTACCTATTTGAATCTTCTGCTTGATAACTCTGATATGCTCATCCATAGTGGACAGAGACATAGGACCAAGTCTCCTTCCGGAGAATCCGTACAAGTTCAAGAAGCTCATCATCCTTTGCCTATCAGCAGACTTCGTTCATACTTTTCTGGATGATGGCTCTTGACTTTGCATCCTTTTCCCTTAACTTCCTTTTGGTGATCTTTCTCTCTTTGACTATCTCAAGTTCAAGTTATGTGAGGTACTCAAATTCAATATAGTCAAAGTGTAAGGGAAGAAGTGCAGCAGCCTGATAGAGGCCAGTGGTACTCAGGTAGTTGATCATGTTGATCCTATCTTTTTCTTTGTCTACCTGAGGTTCTTGTGGTACCACGTCCTCTTACATATGACTTTCTTGATCTAGAGAGAGAGAGAAAGCACATGCTTGTATAGTTTTTTCTTTCTTTTTTCTTCTTTGATATGAAGAAGTAGCTTTGCATCCTCTGCCTCCTTTCTTTCATTTGATAATTCCTTGTTAGCCAGTTCATTTAACTCATCTAAGGGGAGGGAGATGATGTTATATATGTCATAGTTCCTGGTCTACAAGTAGTTGATCCTGACTGCTCTCAACTCATCATCCTGAGTGTTTGCCCTGGGGGCAGGCCTGATAGTAGATTCCATGAGCATGCAGACCTAGTAGAGGAACCTTCTCCTCTTAGCCTCTTTTTCCTCTCTCTCTCTCTCTCACTCCTCCTCAATATCCCTAGAAGTCATATTTTTTCTTTTGTCACTCACAGACCTTTGTGACTCAGGGTGGAGAGATCTTTGGCCTTCATTGCTTAGTGTAGCTTCCAAGCTCTGGCCAGAGAGAGGTTAAGATGCACCTTCACCAGTAGGTGTCTCATAAAGGGAATGAATCTCTGCAGCAGTTGATGGTGAGACAGAGCTCTTAGGTTCTACCACTAGGCCTTCATTCAAGGTTTCCCCTATGAAGCTAATCTTAGGGTTGGCCTCAACATCCAGTTGACCAATGACATTGCCTGATTTCCTTAGTCTCCTTCTGTAGCTGAACTCTACAGTGATTCTGTCTTGAATTCTTTGAGCCAGCTTGTCAGCTTGTCTTGATTGGCTTTGGTTGACAAGTGGCATGCTGACAAGATCTAGACTTTCATAGAAGTTCAAGGTTTGAAAACTGAAGACCTCTTGCTGCCCTTGAACTTTTTGAATGATGAGGGTTCTTCTGTTTTCGTCATACATCCACCCAATAATGTGATTTGAAATTGGTGGAGATGATATTGCCCTTGGTATTCCTTCCTCAAATAGACTCTGAATGTAGGAATCTATGGAGTCCACATCAATGTGAACTTGAGGAAGTTGTTGA
>BJCM01207049.1:0-19923 GCA_018326385.1 Flaveria bidentis
AAAATATTAGTATTATAGTTATTATAAATATGAAGATTTATATAAGTTATATACTTAAATATTTAAATAGAATAATATACTTAATTAAAATATTATTTAGTTATAAAAATATAATTAGTATATATAAATTTAAATGTCAATTTATAGTATCATAAATAAAATAAAAATTAATGAAGTGAATTAAATAATATCATATTATTAAATAATATATTAATAATGTTTATTATATACATGAAAGAGACAAGGGCAAAACTGTCAAGTTTTATAAAATTTAATGGATAAATTTATCATATTACCCCTAAAGTGTCTCAAAATTTTAATCAAATCCTTATTCTACCCCTCTTAAATGTGATACACTCATTTGTATATGTTGTTTTAAAACTTGTATTTTTGGCAAAATTACATCTCTATCCAAAGAGATGTATTATATAGTAGTATAGATATAGATAAAGTTTTAACTCCCCCAACTATAAATGTTTTAGTTTATTATTGCCGATCCCAAACCTTGATAAAAAAGGAGAGTTTTAATATTTTTTTTTGAATAAAACCCAATTTTTTAGGTCGATCAAGCCCCAAAAATTGCTGAGCTTGCCCTGCGCCCTTGTGAGTATATGCCCTTATGTGATTCTCACCTTAATTGTTGTCTTTTTATCATGTTTATTTTTTAAAAAGTGAAATTAATATGCAAGGAGTTGATCATAATCAAAATAAATATAAACAAGATTTTACTAAAAATAAGATGATGTTTTGAGTTTTAGTATCATCTGTGATAATAAAATTGTTTTTCAGGTTGGACCAGAATATTTTCACTTATGATGAGTTTTCTCTTGAAAGTGGTTTTGAACTATGCACTCGAGAAATGAAAATGATTGGATGGATTAATGGCTCGTCAGTTATCCAATTAGTCGTTAATAGAAAAACCAACTATCAAACTCCCAAAATTAGATAGCAATAAACCATATTGTCGCAACTTGCAAGAACGAGGTGAACGACCAACATAAATGAGCCTAACTCCATATGTAAAGCTACAGGCTTGCATTTGTTAAAGTCTTGAAAATCATCTCACATAACTTCACAAACTAATTTCGTCTTACTAAACATGAACAACCAACCTATCGGCTAGCACAATGTTCTTGGGTTTGAAAGGATAGATTATTAAATGATCATTTTGACCTTATTAAATATACACTTCTAGTCCTTCATGTTTTTATGAATTTCTTTTTCTACATGCACAAACTTTTCTTTTTATAGTTTTCTACTTTTTGTATGATAATTTTAATACTATTAACAACTTTGATGTAATATATTGTTTTCTAATTATTAATTTATTATTATCTGTATTTCAAAAGCAAAGATAAAAGACAATTACAGACATATAATTAGTGGCGAATCTAGCCTAAAAATTAAAGGTATCTTAAAAAATAAAAATTTGTGATACATTTATTTTAATAATGCATATTTTTTGGGAAACGTGTATTCAATATTGAATTGTTTTTGGTAGTACTAGCTTTTTTAGAATAAGGTTTCATCTTCTAGAGTGTATGTAGAAAATTTTTACACGAGGGTCTAAAAGTTTAAGGGTTGGTTCTTCATCGCTAATTATTAATTCTTATTAATACGGTCATATTCGGGTCAGAACGTAACACACAACAAGAAGACAAAAGAAAAATCAAATTAAAATAAATAGCATTCAACACTACGTGTGTAAATGAGACAAGCGAAATCGTTAGTTACTCGGTACTGGCTCGCCACAATCTTGGATCGAACCGAGCTTAAACGAGCTTGAGCTTGAGCTTATACTAATTACCATTTAAAACAAAAGATTGAGTCAAAGTTTCACGTATCGAGTTCTCTAAAAATGAACTTTTTTATATAACTTTTACTTATTATATATTATATATATGTGTGTGTTTATATAGATAATTGTTATTATATGAAAAACTATGATAAAAATAAATAAATTATAAACAATGGATCTTAATCAATAATCTAATAATTAATATATCCAATAATCGCTAATAAGATAAATGACTTAGTTATCCAAACTAATTGTTTTATGTTTGTTACTTATTTTTACGGGGTCATTTGATAATAATTGGGTTGGTCTCAAAATTTATGGTCGTATAACTTCTTTTCAGGGTTGGTCTCAAAGTTTCATAAGAGTCGTATAAATTTCCTTTCAAGATTGGTCTCGTAATTTTATTTAGGTTGGTTGGGATTTGATCATTATGTATATACTATTAGAAAATAAGTTCATGAGATGCAGGCGTCTAAGTACTAGGTCCGTCCGTGTTCATCTTTTATGTTTTAAATCCCTAAATTTATAAAAAAATAAAATGTAAACAAATGCACAATGACAACTAACAATTAATTCTACAAACTAAACCCTACTATAAAGTCTAATTTCATCACTCTTGTGATAAATAAATACAATTTTCTACGAACGTACAAAATTTCATAAACCCTAAAATTTAAAATAAATGGTGAAAAAATAAGAAAAAATTAAAAGAATATTTTATACAGGTTAATTTTAATTTTAGTTAAGCTGAGGGGTATCTTAATTTTTACTTAGGGGTATCACGATATACACAATTATAAAAACATTTTTTTTGCACTTTGAAAGTAAAAAAGTTCAACGATAGCCTGGGTTACCTCTGTCCCCTTAACAAATCCACCCTTGCAACACAATATTCATATCATCACTCACGTAGCCCTATCTTTAGCAACCTTTGTCATCTCTCGCAATCTATACTGAGCGACTAAATAGACGATTGGAGCTAAAACTTAACTAAACTAAAAGTGAGAAATAATAAAACTTCTAAATTATTTTTCCAAAAAATAAAATCTATAATTTGTACTAAAGTAGACAAAGAATTCACATAAATTACTCCACCATTTATAAAATACTAAATTATTTGTTTATCTTCTTTTCTTTTATTCAAATCTCACACATACTTAACTATTTAACTAGTATGTTTAAACAAAGAAACAAAAACATAAAAAAACACTTAGCATATTGTATAAGAGAACCATAAAGCTTCGGGTCTAATAGTATCTTAATGACTTATTAAATGAGAGGTTGTGGTTTAAGTCTGCTCACGACAAAAAATGCTTTGAGTTAAGCCAATCGATTTCTCAATATTGTTCAGGAGGTTGAAAACATAGTCCAAGATGAAAAACAAATAGATTAGTCTAATTTAGTAACATCTATCCCATGAAACATGATCATACAATTCTAGGTGGAAAAGAATTGTATAACTCAGTATAAGGGGGTTGAATGTAATTGAATAAAGTTGAGGATTAACATAAACATACTTGACAAATAAGAGGGGGTCATTCTGTCTTTCCTGATGGTACGTATATACGGTCGTCAACAAAACCCACAACCGCGTAGATTCATCATCCATCTATATTCACGCAGACACCATCATCATCATCATCATCATCATCATCATCAGCATCATCTTCTTCATCTTCATCTTCTTCATTCTGCAACTCCACCTTCAAACCACAGGTCTACACACACATGGAGCTATAGATACAGCAACTGATGTTGGATACGAGATCTAGACAGAGAAACAAACGGAGCATGAAACTGTACGCTAGGCAAAAGCAACGGGTAGCTCCAAGGCGACTCGAACGAAGAAACGCCATCAAGAACATCGATTACGACGCCTCCACATCTCCATCGTCATCCTTTGATGATCAATTCGACGATCAATCGGCTCATCGAACTCGATCGCTTGATATCCTATCGTTAGCTGATAGATCGAGTTTCCGAATTGAAGGTACCGAGGGGGAGTTTGAGGTGATTTGCAAACGGTTAGGGCTTTCAGGTCCCGATGATTTCGCGATATCGACTGCTGATTGGGAGAAGCGGAGGTCGTATCCTCCAGCGGGAGGTAGTTTCGCGTCTACTTCTAGGTTTCATCATTCTAATTTGTTTGTGACTAGAGAATCGCCGGAGAGTAATTTGTCGGAGAGTAATTTGTCGGAGAGTTTTGAGAGTAAGATTAGCTTTAGCGATGATGAGGTTAAGACTGATGGTGAGTGTTTTAGGTCAGCTGAGGTTGGGGATGCTAGGGTTTTGGTGACAGATGATGATATTAAGCCTACAGATGATGTCAGCGTTGGCAGAATTGATGAGAGCATGTTAGGAGTTGGAAGTGCTAGGGTTTTGGAAGATGGTGGTGACAACGAGATGTATAAAATGCGAGAGGGGCGGCGTGTGGAGAGTGGAGGTGGAGGTGGAATCAAGGGTGTCCGGCCACCGTTGCTTGCTCCTCCACCTGCTATGTCTCGAGTGATTGTGGATGATATGGGTTCAAATTGGGATTTGATTATGAGTTTTGCTCCCACGGATGAAGAGTTGGCATCAGATGGACCAGATGATGCGAATGTTGAAACAAGTGGGATGATAACATCAAGAATTGGTACAGTTGAATCACCTTCTGGTTCAGATATGCACGGTGATGAGGATGAAACTGAAAGGTCTTCTAACTTAGCTGTTGAGGCTGAATATCCCCTTTCGACCAATGGATCGTTCAGGGGGGGTTTTAAAAACTGGCAGAAGGGTGATTTTCTTGGGAGCGGTTCGTTTGGCACTGTTTATGAAGGTTTTAACGAGTAAGTGCACGGTTATCGTTTTTGATATCTTATACAATCTGTAGTAGGTGTTCTTTTTGCCAGTAGATAGTTTGTATTTATTTTTTGCTGACTCTGTATGTTAACAACAAAAGCAATTTTTCATCCCAAACTACTTGGTTAGCCAAAGCTTTCATTCGCAGTTAGAGTTTGGGAACTTGAAAAGCATTTAGCTTAATCTACACAGGCTTTGGTGTACTCATCCCTGAAGCTTTATTCTAGCAGATAGAATAAGATTTAGTAATGGAGATGCTCAGGTGGGCCAGTGGCCCGTCAGTGTTCCAATTAGCCATTTAAAATAACGAAGAATAAGATTGACTACATTATAACCTGACCCAGAAATAGGAGACAACAGGCATCTTATCTCAACATGTAATCTCCAATATTCCATTGAATTCAGAGCAACCACTCAAAAACTGTCCTAGGAATCATGTTGGCTCACTTTCTAACCATCTCGGTATTTGTAATCTTTCTAGAATCCTAGGAAGTATTGTTCTATAGAAGATGCAGCCAAATTGAACTACCCTGCAGTACATCCTGTAAGAGGTTGATTGCTAATGATTCTATCTGTTCCCCTGTGTTTGCTTAGTAACTAGCTTATTGTAATATAAAGGTTAGGGTGAGTTAGCTATTAGCTGTATTATGCCTGAATGCCTTTTAAAGTTGCAGCTTTCTCTTGGTTAGGCACAACCTTTTGTTATGCTAATAGCACCATTGGTGCCCTGACCTAACCATATTAAGTGTACTAGCGTAGGAAGACAATGATTAAGATTGAAAAGTGACAATGAATAAGATTTGACTATAATATTAGAGAATTAGTGGAGAATTCACAGTCTAGCCAATATGCCTATTTGTATAAAGCTCCCGCCTAATGAGGATGTCAATATGTCATCCAGTCCCAATGAGTAGAGATGCCTAGTTGGGCCACTAAACCTATTTGTTGTGCCTTTATTCTCAGCACATATACACTACAGTACCAAAATGTATCATTTTGCAGATTTTGTTAATGTGGTCGACTAGTATATCAACATCTCTCTCTCTCTCTCTCTCTCTCTCTCTCTCTTCATTTTCTTATACTTGGGCTGTCATCATCTGTCTCTAATATAAATTTTGCTTTCGTTTGCAGAATGGGGTACTTTTTTGCTGTGAAGGAGGTTTCCTTGCTTGATGAAGGTACCCAGGGAAAGCAGAGCATTATTCAACTTGAACAGGTGATCTATAAGTTTTCATTGTTTCTTATATGTTTAATATCGATCAGATCCTGAGTTTCTGCATGCTTAGCTTTATTTGTGTATCTTAAAAATTTTCAGGAAATATCTTTATTAAGCCAGTTCCATCATGAGAACATAGTTCAATATCTTGGAACAGATACGGTATGCAATTCCTCTCTTAAGGTCTTTCGATACAAATGTTTGGGATTTAACACTTTGATATTGATGATAATAATGAGATAAAGTATAATTTGTTAATATAGGTATTGTTTAATTTTTCTGAATATGATTAAGGTTATTTAATTTGAGTGTGATATAATAAGTTATTGTTGTATGTGTTCTTTAGTTTGTTTGGTCAACTTGATTTGAATAATTTAAAAAAACTGACATATGATGAAGATGAAAACAGGCTGACAATGAACATGTTGGATAAAAATGCTCCTCAGTTAGCTACTCTACAGGATTAAATGTTAATGAATGATTATATTGTATAAATGTCTACTAAAAAAATCAGCAAGCTACATTTGTATTTTACTTGGAATTTTGGATTAAAGGCTAACCTTCAGCACTGTTAACTACAGCAATGTAGTGACTTTTAACCATGAAGTACATTTAGATAAATAAAATGATTTTTGAATAAAATTATATTGGAGATTTTATGCATGAAATTACAATTAGGCCACACTGGACTTGTTAGGGCCATGTCACATAACCTTTTTAAGATTTTTATATCCGATAGACCCATTAGGGATGAAACAAAACCTGAAGCCCGAATACATTAGTAGGTGCAAGGCACATCATAGCAATCAAGAGAACTGATCATCTTATGCAAGGTGGGCTACTGGAGAACAGGGAGCAAGATGAGGCGAGCTCTTTTGAGGTTTTAAGTGAGGTTCTTCTGCATCAGGATGCTCATATATTGGCTACTTTCTTCTTTTTTTATAGCCCACGAGTTTTTAGTTGAATAAAGGGGCCATCACCTTGAAAGATTTGATGGTTTTAAAAGCCCATGTCCCTAAAAACCTCAAATCTAAGCAACACTTCAATGGTTATCTTCCTCTTCCTCATGGTTCATGTGCTGTTTAGATCATGTTATGAACTACACACGCACAAAAATTGTAGTCTGTTTTATGAAGCTACATATAGTTTTCCGCTTGTATGCTGCAAGTGCCCCATGCATGCGTGATATTGCACCTTTGCCTTGGCTTTGAAGACCCGATCACCTTGGAGCACCTCACACCTTTTAACACACAGCCCACCTCTAGTCTTAGCCATGTAAAATATCACATATCTTCTTTTTTATGTAAATGTCATTTTTGTTGGCCTACATTCCTTGCTCAAAAATTATAGTCTTAACTTCCTAATTCAAGCAAAAGTTTATACCATTTCTTTCACCATATATTTGAGTACATGTTAACTGTTAAGTTGAAATGATGTTTCAGGCTGATAACAAGCTATATATCTTTCTTGAGCTTGTAACTAAAGGTTCACTGGCAAGGCTCTACCAAAAGTATGAACTGAGGGATTCCCAAGTCTCGGCTTACACCAGGCAGATTTTGAGTGGTTTGAATTACTTGCATGAACGAAAGGTGGTTCACAGGTAACCTTCTTTCTCTATGGTGCAATGTTGAGGTTCTTTACGCTTTTCTTATTTGAGTTTTATTACATTTTGTAGGGATATCAAATGTGCTAATATATTGGTTGATGCAAATGGATCTGTAAAGCTGGCAGATTTTGGATTGGCAAAGGTAAGGAAAAAACAATTTTTTTGTTATTCCAGTTTCATTTTGTTTCCGTATGATTAGTTTTGAATACCAGCGATGACATATACATCCAATTTATCTACAATTTACAGGCGACCGCATTAAATGACATTAAATCATGCAAAGGGACTCCATATTGGATGGCGCCAGAGGTTAATTTCATTCTCTTAAATGAAGTTTTGTTGGTCGTTGTACCTAGAGGTGGAAATGTTAAAGTGAATGGGTTGATTTGGGTTGTGTTTTATCTCAAATTGGTCAAAATGAACAATGTAGTAGAAAGCACATGTCAAAATGTTCGGAGTAGTTGAAGTCCTCCAAAGTCTATTTTATAATACATACTTCCTAAATTGTTTTATTCAAATATCAAAATCATGATTACAATAATTATGTTTTGTAATTATTATCGACTTACTATACATATATTAAAAACTATAAATGGATAAAAAATTGTTTTCCGAGCAACCAACTTGCCTGCCCTGTTCTGACTTATCCAAAAAAATGTATTTTTCAACCCAAAGCTGGGACAGTTGACCCTCTACATATAACAATCCTAGTACGATTGATTGGTTTATGTTGTATGTTTTGCATTAACAACTTGCATCCTGCATCCTCAGGTTGTTAATAATAGATCAAACAGTGGTTATGGACTTGCAGCTGATATATGGAGCCTTGGTTGCACAGTGTTGGAGATGCTAACACGTAAAATTCCATACTCCCACTTGGAAGGGGTATGCATGTCATTTACCTTATTATCTTATGTCTCTTCTCTACAGCATTTGTTGGAACTGTAACTAACATATGCAAGGGGCCCTTAAACAATTTATATTATAGCATAAGGTGCATATCAACTAGCATATGCATTGTGTGAAATATGTACACACTATTTTGTTAAAAGCATTACGGGATTAGGCCATGTCAAACTAATTTTAAATGATTCATACTGCAACTATAAAGTAGCACGCTGAATGAAACTATATTCTGACTGGACATGCCGCAAAAGAAAATGATCTTTTACTTTCAAATGTTAATATCACATCCAAAACTTGAAATGACAAGCATGTTGACATGCAGTATTTGCTTGTATTTTCCATAATATTTTTTATTCTTTGGATTAATATATTTTTTGGTTTCTGATAGCCGATCATATAGGGGTCATAGGAGTTTGATACTAGTTACTTATTATTTGTGAATTAAGTTAAACTACCAATTGCCCCTTCTCTTAACCTAATCAAGGAGATCTCGTATCCTATTTTATAAGTTCTCATTTTTTCTTCTTCTCATAAACTTGTATTTTTATTTTCGGTTTCTTACAATTGTTGTAATACTCAATCATCTAGTTATCTAATTGCTGCAAGTCTGCAACTTCAAACAACAGAAAATCATCAGAATAGTTTCTCTTACACCCATTTTCTTACAGCTGATCATCTGATTCTGATTATTTAGTATCAAATAATTATTTTCAGTTTGTGTAATGTAATCTGCTTTATTCGTAATAGCTATTTCCAAGCTCACTATTGTAATGCAGTATGTTTTTTGGTTTCCCAGCTGCAAGCACTGTTTAGAATTGGCAGGGGTGAACCTCCTCCAATACCTAACACATTGTCTACAGAGGCCCAGGATTTCATACTCAAATGCTTGCAAGTCAACCCAAATGACCGCCCTACTGCCGCCCAGCTGCTGGACCACCCTTTTTTGAGGAGACGAAGTTCTATGAACTTTGCCCCTGCTTCTCCGCACTACAATGCCACACAGTTGTAGCAGCTTTTCCCATGGTAACTGGGCTCTAAACTTCATTTTAACCACGTGAATTTATAAGCATTCATATATGATATGATAAGCATTTTAACCATCAATCTGGTCAATTTCTGGCATTGTTTCTATTTTAGTAGCTTAAATGTGCAAGATAGATGTGATTGGTAATGCGTGAAAAACAGGTCATTGTTTGCTTTGAGTTGGCTGACAAAAGATATTTTCTTCCCTTTAAATAAAATCATCACGTGCTTTTAATTACAGAAACAGTTATGATAATAAAATAAATATATAAATTAAATCCATTTAGTAGGTTGTATGCCTTAAAGACTTTGGGCGACTTTCAACCTGGCCTATTCAACTGGTTGATGTAATTCCCACGTTAGCTAACCATATATTAATTTTTAACTGTTTGAGATAAAACAGGACCCAAATCGACCCATTACCTCTAGTAAATTTCCTATAGCTTCACGAATGGAGTTTCTTGACATTTTAGAAGAATTGGGCTATTTAGGATATTTTTTATAAAATATTTAGCATACTCGGGCTATTTTCTGATTCTGTTACATGGTTTATGTTGTCTTAATTGTCACAGGAATTGGTTGTGGATGGAGAGCAAGTCTGCATGGCAGCAATTCATCCTCTTCCCCAATGATGTTGATTCACCTATGAAAATGTCTTTGGTTTGTGGTTTAATTGGTTCTGAACTGTCGTAGGCTGCATTCGCTGAGGTCGTTGCCATTTGTATCCTGTTGTAAAAAGTGGCAAAATATGTCTATAGAGGGATTTTGTACATACTTTTGACACAAGGGAAAAGTAAAGACGATTGTTTGATTGGGTCAACTGGGTTTTAGTAGTCCACGCGTAGCTTTGCTTGAGATTGTGTGTAATTACTGTTTGTTCTGATCAATCGTTTATATAATCATTTTTGTGATCGAGTGGTGTTTATTTATTTATTTATTTATTTTTGTTACATTCTTGCATGTCTCAAGATCCTTGCGTGTTCTCCATACTAGGCCTTGATTCCCCTTGCACCTTGCGAGTAGTTAACGACCTCTTCCAGTCTTCCACAGTTATACTTAGGCATCCTTCAAAATGGGTTTGGAAATGCTGCACGGGCTTATGGATTTAGCCACATTAATACCACATAGTTTTTGGAAATTCTGGATTGAAATGCTAACTATTAGAATATATTATTAGGGTTTGATTAGAATAAGCTTATGGTCTAGATAGGTTTGTAGGGTTATTTGTTATCTCTATATATTATAATATAACAGTTCAATAATAATATTCAGTATTTTACCATCTTACATGGTATCAGAGTCTTACGGTTCTGGTTACCTTCTTCTTCGTCGCACCACCATATAAAAACATATCACTAGGTGGTGCCTCGCGTTTAGCTTTACAGAGCTTCTTAATCAAAGCCATGGGTTTCCTCTTCAATCCTCTTTGAAACCTTTTGCGAGCAGTGAAGAGCTTCACAAGCTTATCAGTGGACATATCAAGCAGAGCATCCAAATCAACTCCTCTAAAACTGAATTTCTTAAACGTTCTCTTCTCGGTGCTCTGGCTGCGGCTGCATCAACCTCAACTTCCGCCATTGTTGATATGATCTGCTACAAACGAAGTCGTTGATTTCTCGTGACGGAGCCCGGCGACGTCTAGGGTTCCGATGATGGTGAGTAATCCAGAGCTCGTGAAGACTCACTTGAGGAACATGATCATCGTCCCAGAAATGCTCGGGAGTGTTGTGGGCGTCTACAACGACAGACTTTCAACTAGATTGAAATCAAGCCGGAGATGATTGGTCACTACCTTGCTGAATTCTCAATTTCATAAAACCCTAGTCGTTGTCATCAAGTGCAAACTCTAGATAGGGCGGTGAGCTGACGCCGCCGCTCTGTCCCACCATTTTCTGTTTTGTTTCGTTATCTTCTAGTTCACATTGAATAAATCTTTGTTATCGATTGAATATTCAAACAAAATATTTATTCTTTTGGTTGGTTCACAATTATATTCTTGGTTTATTCTTGGATTACGACTCACAAAATGCAACGATCACCTCTTTTTTTATTTATTTTTTATTTTTATTCTTGGTGTTTTAGCCGTACCAAGGACCACAGTCTACGACCATCGATCTCAAACTACGATTTGATTAATTTTTTTTCTTTTTCTTTTTATAGATCTACAGATCCTATCTCTTGATCTACGGGTCAAAAAGATTGACACCTAACCACGGTCGCTGGCCTCTCTCTTGGGTTTTCTTTTTCTTTTTAAGTCTACGGATTTTTTCTCTTGATCTACTGATCCAAAACACCGCCGCCTGAATGTGGTCATGGCATTGCTTTCTTTTTCTTTTTATTCCTTTAGATTTAATCTCTTGATCTACAGATATAAGTGACCACTGGTTACTAGCCTCGACACGTCATGAACGACTATGATCGTCAATTATTGATTTATCATTCTAAGAACCAAGAACCAAGAACCAATTAATTATTATGCCAACTATGGGTAACACAATCAACCAAAACATGGATGACAACATCAAGAACAATATCGTCTTTTGGCAAAAGTTTCGATAGTTGAGTCGATTGAAGCATGTTTATTTTATTATTATCGATTTATGTTTTTTTGTTCTCCAGTCTTAGCGTACGGTTACTTTCATTACGACTACGGGGAAATATTAGAATATATTATTAGGGTTTGATTAGAATAAGTACATTGACCTAATTAGGTTTTTAGGGTTACTTTTATCTTTATATATTGTAACCTAACAATTAAATAATATTATTAAGTATTTTAGCATATTATACTAATTATTATTTAAAAAAACCGGCAAACTAACCAGTTTGGTTGGTTAGGTTTGCTTGACTGGCTAAAACATTTTTATTTGGCTGTTGGAAGTGGGTTTTTTTGTTATTATGTTATATAATTTTTTTAAAGCATTAGTTTGTATTAAATTTTCTAGTATAGTTTAATTATACATATGTTTGCTCTTGAGATGAAAAAAGAATTTAAAAGATAGAGGTGAATGATTGGTTTAATTGATACCAAAGGTTCAAACTATAAACAGATTCGTCAAACCTTTTCACGAACTGTAGAACATGTTACTATGTCACTATGTTAAGTATGTGTGTTAATACTCACTTTTAAAATGAAATCAAACCGAGCTAACATCACTTATCACCAAAATGAATAGCATAATTTTGGTTTTAATTTAAGGGTTATTGGATTTAAATAATCCCAACTTTCATTTATTGGTCGGAATTAATCCCAACTCAAGAAATTTTATACGCACCTTCCAATTTTAAACTTATTTTCCTCCAACGATCCTTACTAACTAAGAGTTAACGCCCGTTAGTTTTTTCTAATGGATTGGGATCAATTTTGAGCTATGTTCAACTCCACGACCACCAAGCCTCTATCAAATTCGTTTTCATTGTTGAGCCTTTATTGTCACCTGAAATCTATTTTCAAATAGTCAAGTGGTTCAAATCAAGATGTGAAGATTGACAGGTTTCAAGGTGCAGAAGTTTTAAAATTGATGGACTTTATGGTTATTTTCAACTTTTTACTTGGTTGTTTTGGACATATAAATAGTTCATGTTATCAAAAACTAATTGTATTAACTCTCAGAGGTCATTAAGAGAAAATAAGCTTAAAGTTGAGAGTGTCAGTATATATATACCGGGTCGAGATTATTCCCAACCAATAAATGAAAATTAGTGTTATTAAAATCTAATAACCCTTAATTTAAAAACGCGATAGGTTTTCGGTTAAAATTTCATTCATTAAAACAAATGACTCATGACTTAAAATCGTATTAAGTATGAGTGTTGAATTTCATTTCATTTCAGTTATACAATTGTAACACATATATTATTTTACCCCAAATCAATTCAATTTGCTTTCCCACTGACATCGGTCATCGCTTTAGCTCTTCTATCTCACTTAGCTGCTCCTCCACCCCTTCTATCTTGAAAGATCGAGACTTTGAGTAATCAAACAAACACTTTCTCCATCTTTTGGTTCAAGAATCGAGTCTGGTAAGTCATGCTCGCGTTTAGAGGTTTGATTTCTACTCTTTTGGCGATAAGTTTTATAACTATTAGCTCCATTGCCACTTTGGTAGCAAGTTGCAAAGTAGTTTCAATATTGTTTGTTGTGTTGATGAATTCAGTGTCATCAAGGTCATTTTAGTATTATTAACTTTACATGTAACAGTATGATGGTCGTCATTTTACAACTAGGGTTGAAGTTTTCTCATAATCCATACCATACTTTTACGATATCCTTTTGGAATAATTATGACCTTGTGAATGCATCTAAATCTCACGTATGAGTTTAGTAAAGAGCAATAGTGCCCTGACCATATCATTCTACGATAGAGGATAAGAAACAAACCTCTCTATATAATTCACGACAAAACTAATATAATTCACGAATCTCTACAGCAGTTTAAGCAAGAGCAAGATATTGATCGAGCTATTGTATGTTTTTTCTTGAAACTCCAAGTGACAAGGTTGGATCCAATAAAAACACAATAACCTATAATGGATCGTCGATCATCAAGGCAATCAACCCTTCAAAATAAGCACACATATGGAAATTCATAGATCTCTGATTAGTCAAGCCATGAGAAATGTCATTTTTAAGGTCTTGTAAGATACTATTGACAACAAATTAATGATGATTAGTTTCTATCTATGGAAACTAAGAATCCTTACTCACATGCAATCTCAAATTGTGTTTAAGGAAATATACTATTACGCTCCTATAGTATTGCAATATAAGACATGATCATCCAATAAAATGTCAATATAATGAGAGATCTATAAACCAGCAATGATAAATGTAGCAATGATAAATGTAGATAAAGGATGTCTATAAAAGATGTAGTGTATCATTTGAAAATATGATGTGTACGATAGAATGCCCAAAACATTAAATGTAAACTATGAATGTAAGTGGCTAATCACATTTTTACCAAAAATTCATGAACAACTAATTCATCCACACAAATCAAGATATAACACATAAATGAATTTGAAAGATATTAAGAAAACCCATGAGTAGGAAGAGCTGATAGAAAGCTTGAAAAACCAAGCTTGAGATGCTTGCTTTAAGCCATAGAGGGCCTTCTAATATAGTTGGGTCTAATCAATAAAATTGGAGGCTATGACATGCACATAGTCTTGAATTAATCACCACAAAAAAAGATATTATTTCATCCATGAGAAATTGCAACCGATAAAACAAGATGACCTAAAACCTGAGGCTAGAGAACTAAACTAGGGCTGCAACTAAAATTAACAACATGAATTAGGTTTTGTTCGTATTCATTCATTAAGAAATTAATTTGTTCATAAACTCTTCACGAACAATTATCGAAGAAGGATTTCTTGTTCATGTTTTTAACATTTCATATTTTTCATAATTGTTCTTTCATCTTTTGTTATAGCTTAATGAAATTTGAATTTCATTATCATATTTCATATGACATACATATGTATAACATGCTTAACTGATGTTTTGTTTGTAAAATTTAGCATGTTCGCTTATGCGTCAGTTGAACCGACCAATTGCCTTTAAAATGAGACTTATATTCAATAAGGATGCCTAATGTTTATATTTTCACAAATCAAATAAATTTCTAGAAGGGTTCTAAGGCTAAAAATGCTTGTAAATGCAAGAAATAAAAATATTACACATGTGTAAAAAATAGATTACACACTACTAAATTGTAAACTTGATCAACATGTTACACTCATCCCATTTAACTCTAATTCAACCCATTTATATTTTAGGGTTTTTATATGATTTTTATAATTTTATTTAAGTTATTTTATAAAACTTTCTCTCCACTTCATACAATAATTAAACCTCCTAATCCTCAACTATAAATACAATGCCTCTTTCTACTAGTTTCTTTGCACCAAAATCAAAACAAAACCCTAACTCTCACTCTCTATTTCTTTTAGCATCAAGATCATCAAGGTGTTCTAGAGTTTGATTCAAAGGTGAGTTTTGATTTTTATAGTTTTTTACATAATGTCTTTACATTCTCTTAATTCTTCTTAAGATGATTCTTTGTTATACATACACCTTAGTGTAGTAACAAAGATGATTAATTGGGCCTTAACCCATAACATCATGATTTATGAAAGGGATTGATCGTGTTGAATAATTTTCTTGTTTGGTCTTGATTTTTTATTTCCAATACATTCATACAACTTAATTCTTATACTAATTCTTCTTTTTAATCAATATAGGAGAATTCTTTGTTGCTCATACACCTTAGTGTAACAATGAAGATGATCAAACAAACCTTAACACACAAGATTATGATTTACAAAAGGGATTGATCGTGTTGAAGGTTTTCAAACTTGTTGTAATTATTAAATAATATTATAGTATAATATGATGACATATAACTTAATTCATAGTAATTTTATGTCTATTTATTTTTCAAAAACAGATTTTATCAAAACCATGATCAAAACCCTTTGTAGTTTACATCTATGCAAAATTTAGATTATGTCCGAAAACTTATGTCAATTTTAAGCGACCTTAACTTATTCAAAACAAACTCAAACGAAAAATTTATTTTTTGAATATTATTTTCTGTTAATTATCTTTCTAACCTGATCAATCTAATAGAAAATTTCAACCGCTTGAACCCTGAAACAGCCCACACATGTTAAGTGAGTATAACTACTCGGGTCTAGACAAACTGTTTGTGTCACTATTTTAAATGGGTTAGGAATATAGATAAAATCCATATATTAGATATGATTTAACTAAGATTTATTGAATTAAAGATATAATAATTTTAACCTTTAACTTATTTTCTCCTTTGTATTTCATAATATCTTATAAAAATAAAAATTGAATCTAAAATTTTCGTATGTTTTACTAAACTTTTGATTCAAGAACACGCTTCCGCAACAACAAAAACAACAACGTGGATCAACTATTCAACAAAATGGCATCAACAAGGAACATCAATATCAAGATTCAGTTTTTATCATCGGAAATCTACAATTTAGGGAGAGTATTGTTGGGTTTTGGCCAATGTAACACTCGGATATTTTCTTTGAAGCCGACGAAAGAGGAAAAAGAAATAAAGTCCAAAGTCCGGGGACCAAACTTGCCGAAACGGGAGAAAGTTCGGAAGAGTAGGGGAATAAGAGGGGAGGTCAGCCCACACACTCCCCCACATCCACAAAATTCTGCCAAAGGAGAAAAAGAGAGAAGAGAAAAGGGAGAAAAAGATTGGTTCGTGTGGATTCGAGCGTGAAAATCGAAATGTAGCGGGTCTAATCGAAACTCTACTTATCGGTATTGTTTGTGTGAGTTCTAGGACCCCTCTTTCTACTTGTTTTCAACTGATTTAGGACTGGAACACATAGTGAAAACCCGTTTTTTGAAATGTGTGTGTTTGACCCGTGTGTATGTGTTTGTGTGTGATGCGAGTGATGTATGATTTCGGGCTTGTGGTATGCATTCCTAAGGTTTAGGATGGTTGATTTGGGCTTAGAATGAGTTTGGAAGAGCTTGGAGATCAAAAATGGCAGATTGGGTTCCAATGAACTGCATTATGCACCAGTTAGGGCTATGCGACCGAATGGCATGCGACTGGAGGCCATACAGCCAAAAGGAGGGCGACTGAGGTTAATACGCATGCCAGTAGTGCGACTGAGAGTCATACGCATGCCAGTCGTGCGACTGAGGGTCATTCGCACAGGGAGTTACGCGACCGAGGTCCATACGCCTAGGTTCCATCCGCATTGTTCCATTCGCATAGGTGTTCATCCGTATTAGGTCCATTCGCATGGATGTTCATTCGCATAGATGTTCATCCGCATTGGGTCCATTCACATGGGGTTCCATTCACATGGGCATTCATTCGCTCATTATCCATTTGCATGATGTTCAGTCGCCTGGAGGCCATGCGACTGAAGGGTGCCCATACGCCCAAGTAGGGCTGGTGTACCCGAGGAAAATGTAGTTTAATTACTGGCTTTCGGGGAAAAGTGCAGATGTAAGATTTGAGGTGGAAGATTCCCGTAAGTTCATGTAAGATGACTGTTGAGGCCTTAGAGGTTATGTTGGGCATGATGTTGATGATGATGGCGTATGTTGTTGTATGATTATGTTTGATGTATGTTATGTATGTATGATGTTGCCCTGTATGATGATGATGACTGTGTATGATGATGTTCCTTTTATTATGTATGATTATTTTCCCTTGGCTTTACGATGAATGTTAATGAATGAAATGAAAGTATTATGTAACGTAAGGTGGAAGATAATAAAAAGAAGAACATGATGAATGAATGCATGCATTAATGAATGATGAAAGTAATAAAGTCTTGCAAGCCTTGTATGTCGGGACACACCCTATTGTAGGGTGTTAGCCCAACGGTGTGTGGGTTCGCTACCCCATAAGGATGCACATCAGGGTCTTTCTTTGTGATTGACCATTTGTATGGAACCATTGTTGCTTGCCTTCGGTACTATGGCCAGAGGTGCTGTGCACCGTAATGAAAGGTCTATGATAGGCTTCGGCCCAGTACCATGACACGGAAGGGCATAGCACATGACAATGGGACACCTGAAATTTATCTTCGGTACTTTGGCCAGAGGTACGGTGCACCGTAATGGAAGGTCTATGATAGGCTTCGAACCAATACCATGAGACTGAAGGGTAAAGTTCATGGTTTTGATGGAAAGAAAAGATGTAAGAATGTATGAACGAATGGAAGTTACGAATGAATGATGAAGATAATAATGATATTATCTATGTGTACGTATGATGTATGATCGCATGAAAGTAAAGTACGGTTTTAACGAAAGAAAAGTATGTTTTATTATAAAACTAGAACTCACTCAGCAACGCTGACTTTTATGTGTTCCAGTTGGCATGTAATGATTGCTGAGGATGGCACGGGGCGGCTACTCAGCTCTTTTGGATGACATCCATTTTTATAATGCTTTTGTGATGTAATGAAACATGTATTTTGTAACCGGATAACGATGTATTGTTTTGCAAAAGCTTTTATAATGAAATGGAATGTCTGTTTAAAGTTTCCGCTGTAACGTTTTTATGTAAGATAATGAAATTATATGTTTTATGTGCAATGATTGACCAGCTGTAAGCGTCCCGGAAACAGGGCCTTACAAGTTGGTATTAGAGCCAAAGTTTAAGTGAAATGGGTAAATTTTCAAAATAAACTGAGAATGGGACGGAAAGGGAAGGGATGCCAATATAAGTAGCTGCGTGCCATCTGGTATTTTCGTAATGTTAACCGGTATTTTGTGCGCATGGTATGTGGTTATATGTTGTTTGTAGATTTAAATACTGATGTAGTCAGCATAGGTAATGCTTGGGGTATGAAGAGTAAAGTAAGTGGCTAATCACAACTGGCCACTGTAATTAGGGACTTACTATACTTGACATAAACTGAGCTATTCCATTGAATGACCGTATTGGTGTTTGAGTCTTTCAGTATGCGTGTGAATGGCTGGTGGTAGATCTTCGAAAGCTTCACGTGGTGGTGGTCATGATGGGCTTGGTGCTGAGCCGCGAACCAAGAGGGGAAGACCCAGAGTCGAAATGGTGGTTCATGAAGAACCCGAGACCCCTCATCCGGAGGGTTGTGATGAGAGTGCAAACTTAAGGGCCTCGGTGAAAGAGGCGGTGGTTGAAGAGGTGCATCAGGTCATGCAGACAATCTTACCGTCTGTAGTGACTAAAGTGATTAAGGCGGTATAGGAAGGGGAGAGACAAGAGAGGAATAGGTCCTCGGGAGGATGGGAGCAACTGGAGACTGAAACGGTTCTCTCTGATGATGAGGAGGAGGAAGAAGAGCCCGTGCAGGAGGTGACACGAGATTGTAATTATGGGGCGTTCCAACGATGCAAGCCCCTTACTTTTGATGGTAACGACACTGTTGCTGCTGCTCACCGATGGGTGAGAGAAATGGAAGCTGTTTTAAATATCTGCAAGTGCCGGGAGGATCAAAAAGTAAAGTTTGCTGCCCATTCTTTTGTGGACTCGGCTATATGCTGGTGGGACAATATAGTCCAAGCCGAGGATAGCAGGGCTATTAGGAGGATGAGATGGTCAAAGCTGAAGAAATTGGTGATTGAGGAGTTCTGTCCTTATAGAGAAATGGATAAAGTTGAGAGAGAGTTTCTGCAACTGGAGGCGGGAACCATGACACATCAGCAGTACACTACGAAGTTCAACGAGATGACACGTCTGGTGCCGGATCAGGTGACTCCTCTGTCACGGAAGATTAAGAGGTACATTTAGGGTTTGCCAGCGAATATTCGTAGGCACATGATCGCTGCCCGACCGAGCACGTTTAGGTCGGCGGTGGATTTGGCAGGAAGATTGTATGATGAGAGAGCCGTGGTGGTGGTGGCTGAAGGTAGCAAGAAGGGTGGTGGTGATCAGAACTCGAACGGGAAGTGGTTTTGTCGGGGTGATGCCTCGACGGGTAATAAGAAGGCATGGGTGGACGACCGTCGTGTGGTCACATCGGGTG
>BJCM01207051.1:0-10739 GCA_018326385.1 Flaveria bidentis
TTATTATTATTATTATTATTATTATTATTATTATTATTATTATTATTATTATTATTATTATTATTATTATTATTATTATTATTATTATTATTATTATTATTATGGAGAAGAGTGGAAGGTAGGGATAGGGAGATGAAAACTAAATGAAAGTGAATGGACAGCCAACAATACAAATGGTATGGTATGTATTATGTATATGCACCGTGTATGTATTTTATACTCAAGTGGGTGGTTCATAAATGTTATTTTGTATATGTAAAAGTTTTGAATAATTTTAAAATAACAAATTTTAATAATCTAAACCATTACCCACTGCGTGATAGCCGGTAACACTTTTAACTTTCACTTTTATTACCAACAACGGTTTAAATTATATAATTTTTCAACCTTTTGCGTTTGATTTAAACTCGATTTCAGTCGCAATAATGATTATAAACAAAGTGAAAAAAACATACAAGTTAAATTAAACCTAAAATAAATACAAAGCAAACATAAAAGTTTGAAAATTATATCATTATTACTGTTGTTGGTAATAAAAGTGAAAATTGAAAGTGTTGCTAGCCAAATTAATAGTATGGTATATTATCGACAAATAGTCGATAGTTTTATTAAAATCCAATTTAACATTTAAAATTGATTTGGTTGTTTTAGTCTTTCTAAAATTGAAGTTATAGAATGGGATTGAGATTTTAAATTTTCGGTAAAAAATATGTTCTGGTCTTTTGCTGGGCATACTTTTGCTTCATCTTTTTTTAGTAATTATACTAGTGTGTACTTTCCGTGCATTGCGGTTTTTAAACAAAAATTGTAATGGATACTTGGGTAGGAATAAACATGTCGTAGCGATAGTTTTAAGATTAAAAAATAATAAAACTTTATGTTGTTATGGGGAATAAATATATCATATTTGACTCAGGTAAGATTTGGATAGAATTTATACAAAACATAATAAAAATAAAATAAATATGTCATAATTGTATATTCAAAATTTTGTATAGATTATATCCTAAAATTTATTAAAGAAATACATTATGCTTAAAACTAATTATAATATTAAAAACAATAATAACTTAGAGGAGTTTAATTTTGTATTTTGAGAGCTTGTAAATGTTTTATTGATTATTGTTTGTAATGACTTATATATTGTATATTGGATCATTTTTATAAAATTTTAAGTACACATTTAGAAAAACATATTTAGGGGTTAAAATATAAAAAAAAGGATAAACATATTTAGGGGTTAAAATATAAAATAGGGATAAGTGGTTACGCAAAATAAAAAAATGATTCCTGACGCATGCCCTTAGAAGAAAGTATTACACATGGTCTTTTGTTAAAAGGTTACCTCACCACTACTAAATAGTAATCTTATACTTAGATTTTCTTTAGATCTCTTTCCTACACACATACATACGCATATATAAGAGTGATCCATTAAAACCATGTTTATAAAACAGTAGGTTACATATATGTAACTACATGCCATCATATACATGTAAAATCCTACGTAGTATGGTGTTTTATTGGCTTTCATGAAACATGTCTTCTCATATTATGCTCCTATACGTGTGTGTATGTATTTATAATTTTGTGTTCTAGAGAATGATTGAATAAAAATAAATTAACAAATAGAAGAGAAAGTTATGAGGGAAAAAATATTTGTATCGTTAATTTTCTCTTAAATCCGTCCCTTTGAAAGAAAGTTAGGAGAAAAAATTATTAATAGTTTCCTTTATCTTGTTCCACTTCCTTGCATTAAAAAGCTCATAAATACAAATCATTCCTTGTTTTTTAAAAGACTTGAAACACAATGTTTAAGCGAAATGATAAAAACTTAGTGAACTATGGATGTAAGTTTATAAAAGAAAATCCCCAAACCAAAATGTGGATTTACCAAAAAAAAAATCAACCATGTAATTTACTCATGATTTTATAAAAGGTTAAAGATATAAATATCATAATCATAGGTATAAAATATACAAGAAAGTACAAACTCAAAATTTTAAGATTATCTTTAAAAAGAAAGTAAAAGATTAAGAGTGGATGTTCTAGCAATCTTAGGGACTATTTGGTAACCTTTTGTCGAGCTATTAAAAGGTCTAACCAAATAAGAGGTAGTGTCTGAATCATTTAGTATACTATAATCCTACTCTGATCAATTCCAGGTAGGCTCTTAATGGAATTATTGTATCTACCAAACAACAACTTACTATACTATAATCCTACTCTTATGAAATAGACAAATACATGAAATGGAGGAGGAAGAGAATGGACGAGAGTTACAAATGAACCATTACATGTTATTGTCATAGTTAGTTACCCTTTAAAAATGTAATGAATTATTATTTTATATTATTTGTTAGGTAGGAAAAGATGTAGAAATGAAATGTAAAGGTGGTGATGGTGGTGATGGCCGGTGGTGGTGGTGTTTCTCGATGACAGTGGTGGTGGCTAGTGGTAATTGTTGGTGTGGCCATTGTTGGAGGTGCATGGTGGCCGGTCGTGGTAAGTGAAGGTGGCTGGTGTTGATGGTAGTGGTGGTGATTGGTGGCTGTGATGGCGGCCGGAGGTGATTGGTGGTGGTGGTGGTGGACGATGGTGATTGGTGGCGGTGTTAGTGGCTGGTGGTGCTTATGGTGTGTGGCTAGTGGGGGTGGCATGGTGGTGGTGGTGCGCAATTGGTGGTTGTGGCGTTGATCAGTGGTGGTGGGTGGTGAGGATGGTGGCGGTGGCTGGCTTGGTGTTTGATGATAATGAGTGGATGCTGGCGGTGGCTAGCTTGGTGTTTGATGATAATGAGTGGATGCTGGCGGTGGTGACTAAAGATAAAAAAATAAATTGAATGAAAAAAAGAGGGGAGGGATGAATGGAATGGATTTGGTGTGATTAGAGGATGAGATTACTTGTGTAATGATCTATTTCATTTCGTTTGCCAACCAAACACGTTATATTTTATTTACGCTTAACCGTTTATTCTTTTCCATCTCTTAATTCTGGATGCCAAACGCTACCTAAGGTTATTAGCTAGATCATCATCGTATCCTTAACAAGGTTTTAACTAGGAATATTGTAAAATCATATAATATAACTTCAAAATCATTCCTCCTTTGTAATTCGCAAGAAACTAATTTTATTACTGAATCCACCACATATATTAGTTTTTGATTTGATGTTCTATTATTGTGATATGATGTTTTGTATCTACACTAAGCTACAATCATGCTTTATGTTTGTCACGTTTCTTTTTTCAAGTTTCAATTGTCAAAGTTTTTCCGTTACGTGGCAGAGTATTACTTGTTCATTAAACAAATTTAGTTTGTGTAAATAAATCATAAAATTTAGAAAACTTTTATATTATTATACTTGTAATAGTAAACATCCATTTACACTATTGAGGGCATTTAAAAGGGAGACACAAACTATTAATTGTGACATAGTAAAGGTCCTCAAGGTCATTTATACTCCAAGATAACTTAAGGTTAGCTCGCGTAAAAGAGAAGTTATAACATTCTTTAGGAAATGTAAGACTTATCAACTACCAAAAACCTAAAGGCCATTTAGTATATAAAGTAACAATACCATCTTGAACCGATCAGCTTGATTATCTTCATGATTCGTACCTTCAAGGACGTTGATATCAATTGTTATACTTTTGGAAATCGTCCTTTGAAAGTTATCTCAAGATCCATGGTCTTATCACCGCATATAAAGATGGCATTAAACAGTTTAATCCATATTTCAAACACATTATCACTTTGACACATCGAACTAAGTTTTCACCTAAGATGTGATTTACTCTCCTGAAGTGTATGCCTTGCTTCGGAAATCACATTTTTATCCAAAAAAACTCATAAAACATAATATGAGCGACTTTCCTCAGAGTTCATTAGATCAACTATTTTTCTTTTATAAAGTTGTTTGGATCATAAAGTTTGTTGAATGGATTCACAATGCCTTGTATAAGCATATGCCAATGTGATCTCAAATTCTCAAGTTGTCACGTACTTGTTATAGATACGCTAAAACTGTTCCCTTCATAGTATGTTAAAAGTTTGTCTTCTTCAAACGTCCACGATTATCATTTAGAAGCAGAATCTGCCAACACAAAGACTTTATCTTCTTTATAGAGCAACTAGCCTTCTCAGGGGATGATGATTAATCTACACTAGTGTTGTGTGGTATGTTTAGAGATGTTATAGATTTATGGTAGATGTTTAGAGATGTTGGAGTTTTTGGAATTTAGCTCTTAGGACGGATAACTCACACGCCTCCTAATTATACTCCTAGATCTACAATATGTGTTTATCATAGAACTCGAACCCTCGATCACATGAGAAGACACACCTTTCCTAGACATATTAATACCACTAGACACAGACCCTTTTCTTTCTAGGATTTAGGTAAACTGTGGTTGTGAGAATTGCGAGGATCATAGATACGATGGGCAGAAATATCAAAAGTTTGGTTGTTGTAAATGTTCAAGAAGTATAAAAACTAGGGTAGTTTTTTTCACGCATTGCGTCATAAAGAACAACATAAAAAGTTCTAGTAGTCTTTGTTTTTTTTGTTAAATTAATGTCAACATTTGTCTAATACGAAAACCGACTAAAGTCAGGTTCATAAAATATTCACTGCATAAAAAAAGACAAAAGCAAAAAAAGAGGAAAAAAGGGAAAAAATGAACCCTCATGAACTAAAAGAAGAGACGAGTAAAAAAATCAAATCTAATTAGGGACTAAACCCGTGTGGCCTCCTTCATTTAGCTGAGCTCGAACTAGTCCAACCAAAGAGCTCTTCTTAAACATATGAAATTTAATTGCATTTATTCAGAATTTAAATTGCATAAAACAATATAAATGAAAACATACCATTAAAGATCTAACATGCTCTAACCAGCCCAACCAAAGGGTTCTTTGTTAAACATATGGAATATAATCTATCACGAATTTAAACTAAATACAACATAGAAATATATAAGAAACAAGGTTCACTGGCTTTGTTATATCCATGTATAACGTACATATGTTGAACAAGAAACTTTTAATCGATTGAGAAAACATATTTTAAGATAAGTTATTGAAATTACTTATTAGTAAAGACTATACGTAATAAACAATAATTAAAAAATATTTTTTTGTTGTTTTTCCAAAAAAAAAATTAAACATATTATTTCAAAACAAACCGTTTTAAAAAAATATTATTTTTAAAAATTTCATATTAAAAATTTCAAGTTTTTTGTTTATAAGAAATTACTTTATAAAAACATCAATTTAAAATTATTTTGTATTTCTTAATAACTTTGATGATGTCTTAGAAAAAAATTTAAATAAAAATTTGTTTCCTTAGATATAACATTAATAAAAAGATCTATTTCTTAATTTATTAAACTATTTTTACTCTAAAAAGTTAAAGAATAAAACTTTTTTTAGATGTATGTTTCGCTATAACAATAAACAAAAGTCAAGTTCAAACTCTGCTAAAAATGGATTTGTACTTAAAAGAGCTTGTTTTTACGCATGGTTAGTTTTATGTCACATTATCACAAGTCAATAGTAGAGATGAATTAAAATTTTCAACTTTAAATAATGATGGCAAACCTATTAATGTTACTACAAATGTAGTTTACAAGTAGGTATTTGGTGATTTATGATCTTATGATCGAAAGTTTTTATGTATTATTTAATATATAACATTATTGGTTTTATCTATGTTTTATGTTATTTAATAATAATATACTATATATTAAATTAAATACTAAATATTGATATTATTAACTCCTTTTCAAATTAGAAATATTTTTTAATAAAATTAGAAAGGGATCTTTACATAAATGCAATTTTTTTAAAAAATACCTTTTTATAAAGTAAAGATTTTTTTATAAAACATCAAACCTTTTTAAAATACAAAATATTTAAAACTTGTGTTTTGATAATACTAATTTTTTTAATGAAACAAAATAATTAATTTCAAATATATGTTAAAAACCAACCATTCAAAATATAATATTTTAAAAATGATATCATCGTTTTATTACTTACAATGTCTTAGTAATACGTAACTTCAATTTTATCTTATTTTAAAATATCATTTTATAATTTATATTTCGTTACCAACTATTTAATATTTTATTTTTCAACCTGTGTATTTCACGGATACTAACCTAATAGAGACGAGAGTATCTATCAATACTAATAAAAGAATGTTTTTTTTACAATTTGTTATTTTTAACCACCATTTTGCCACTTGTCAAGTTTCTACATGTTAACACCTTGATTTTCCCTTTAAAGGGTATTATAATAATTTAAATATTAATACAAGTTTTTCTCTCTTATCTAGTTATTTTGAAATCAAACTAAATTTTTAAAAAATATATATTTTATTAAAGAAGTTAAAAATTATATCTTTTAATTAAAATCTAAATAATAAAATATAAAAAAATTATATAATATAAAAGTTTCTAAAACACTAAACCTTTTCTAAGCAAATATTTTAAATCGTTTTGTTTCCTAAGAATTATAAATGTGAAAATTTTAAAAACGTTCTTATTAAAACAACCAAAATAATTACAAAACATAATTAAAAAACAAGATTTTGATAAAAAATATTTTTTTAATAAAAAGTTCTTAAAACAAATGTCTAAAAATAAAACTATTTAGATAATAGAGTTATAAATAATGTAGTTGTTTTATTTCTTGAACTATTACGAATATATAATTTTTAATTATACTTAATATTAAATAATTATAATCTAATTATTCGTGTTTTTACTAATTATAATCCGTTTAATTAATGGGTTTTTAGCATATATATCTATCTATAAAAAACTAAAATAAACATGAAACAATTATAAGCTTTATCATACTAATTTTATCATTTCTCTATAATAATAATAATAATAATAATAATAATAATAATAATAATAATAATAATAATAATAATATTAATATTAATAATAATAATAATAATAAATACTAATAATTTTACTCTTACCATTTTCAAATTAAAAAAGTATATATAATTTAATAAATAAAAACCTATTTTTTTATTAAAACACACTTTTTAAAAATAGTACAACAAACTTTTTCTTAAAAAAACATTCTTTTAAAAATAATATATTTAAAAATCATAATATTTTATAAAACAAAGTTTATGAAAAATACATTTTTGCTTATTTACTTAAAGTAGCTATTTATATGTAATTATAATCATATTTTATCTTCAAGTACGATTTTATAATACATAAATTTTATTACTAATGATTTAATATTTTATTTATTCATTCCGTATAATACACGAGAACTAACCTAGTATATGATAGATTTCGTATAATACAAAAGTACTAAACTGATATATGATAGTTGGTAGTTACGTTCATTTATTAATTTCTATTGTATTTTAATATTATTTCAATCACTAAAAGCGCGGACAAACGAAGCAAGCTTTTTCTTGGGTATTGTCTGAAAAGGGACAAATCGACCGACAATTGCAAATCAGTAGAAGAATAGAGGTTTTTGTTCTCAAATATCAATCGAATTTAATATTTAAAACAATAGAATTTCGTTTCTGTTGAATGATTATTTCTTTCGATTTTATTTCTCTCATTTTTGTTGAATTATTATTTCTTTCTATTTTTCGTTCATAGTTTTTTTTTATTCAGATCACCCACACTTAGCTTACATGGTTATTGAAAACTTCTATAACAACAAACTAATGTTAAATCTAAGGGGGCGTTTGGTTTCTGAAATTTGTTGGAATTGGAATTGGAATTTGAATTAGAATTCAATATTTCCTATAGGATTTGGAATTTAAAGAAATTGGAATCCATTGATGGAATTTAAATTTCAAATGCATTTTAGTGACAAAACACTTATAAAGGAATTGGAATTCATCACCCATTAGAAACCGTCACCACCTCAATGACCACCGATCATCGCCACTACATACCATCGACCACCGCCGCCGTCACCGCCGACAATCGACCGCGACCACCAACCGCGCCCGTTTTCGAAAACCAACCGTACCCCATTGTCGCCACCAACCGATAACGCTTGTCATCGAAACACGGTTGGCGGCGGTGGGGGTAAACAGTGGGTGGCGGTCATAGGTGACGGGGTTGTGTGGCGTTAGCAGAGGTCGGGGGTGGCGGTCTAACAGCGACGAGTGATAGTTGGCTGTTGGGGGCAGGGACGGTCAGGGGTCGTCAGCGGTAGGGGTGGTGGCGGTAGGGGTCGGCAGTCGGTGGTGGCGATCGGGGTCGGCGGTCGGGGTCGGCAGTCGGGGTGGACGGTGGTAGTCGGCGATGGACGGCGGTAGTTGTGGTAGGGGTTGGCGGACAATAGCGGTGATCGGCGGTCGGTTGGCGGTGGGTGTCACACCCCAACCTTGACGGCGGAAACGTCGAGATGTGAGAGTTAAGATCGTTCACAGCCACCTAACACTATTATTAAATCCAAATATATTAATCATAAGTTTCAATTGCAACGTTACAAGCATAAGTCTCAAACAAAGATAACATCATGTATAAAAGTTAAATGTGACAACTTCATCCATTTATTTCTCTAGGTTCAATCCTAGATGTGATAAGCTTCAAAGAGTAGTAATCATTCTAGAGCATTTCTTGAAACATGTTAAAATTAAAAGGTCAACAATAATGTTGGTGAGATTTCTATAATTTTCAATACATAAATATATAAAAGATGACAATTCATGTTGTAAGTTAGAGAATAAAGTAACTAAGGATGTAAGACATAATGCACAATCAAACCTTGACAGATTTTAAAAGTCTCAAACGTTTACAAGTATATACGATTAGCTAAGTGTACTTGGATTAACCAAGCAGGTTTGTCAGACCCATAGATCTATGACGTCGACATGCTAGTAATAGTTAATGATTGTACATATATTCGACATTACATGGTAGCTACAAAGTTCAACTAACCACAACACACAAGTAAATTGCCATAAGTTTACAAAAATCAAACGTTTACAAGTGCAATGATTATAAAGTAACATGTTTCACCCCAAAGTGTGAAAATATGAAAAAAGGAGTATAGAAATACTCACTCAAAAAAATAAGTACAGGAAATGATGATTAATAAGAAGATAATAAATAACGCTGCAATGCAAAGTCCTTCACAATGCACCTAAGAATATATATATATTTACAAGGTTAAAGTTTAATTATAAGTTTAACGTTTTAACAAGAACTAGGATTTTAAGTGGAATTTGGTATTTAAGACTTGTCAAATAATTATGTTTAACAAAATGGAATAAATTTATATTTTCTTGAAAAAATACATATTTATATTTTATTCAAAGGTGTGAAAAGAAATAATTATAATAATTTAAAAGATTATATATAAAGTTTAATTTTATAACTAAAAATTTATTACTATTTAAACAAAATTAATTTAAAAGGAATATTTGGACCAATAATAATTTACTAATTATTATTTTCAATCCATTTTATTAAAAATTATTCAAACAAGCTTTGCTAAAATTTTTACTACTAAAAACATTTTTTATTTAAAACTAGAAAAATTAAAAAAATATTTGGAGGCTTTTGAAAATATTTGAAATTTATAAAAATAATTTTATATATATTAAAATTTATCTGACAGTGACTTAACCAGTAAACCAGGGCCGCGACCTTGGTTTACTTTGGTTTTAAAATCTTTTAAACTCAACTTAAAACTTCAAAGCTCAAGAACCCTAGAGTTAATTTGGATCAAATTGAACATCAATTCGATGTTCTTAGTCAAATTAAACTTGGGGCTTTTAATCCCCAAGTGAAAACGAGTGTTTTGATATTTTAAATTACCCGAATTGCAGACGAATAAGGATGGAACAAGACGATCGTTAGTCGCGGCTGGGGTTGAGTCGTCGGATGGGCAATCGGTGAAGATAATCAAATTAACTTTGTGGGTAGCTTCGTATGACTGACTAGACCCAAAGCCCCTTATTAATTTCAACATTTGATGTGCAGAGTTAAGTGTTCACGTAAGTTGCAGGTCGCAATGTTTTTGTGATTCTTTGGTGATGATCAAATGTGTTTTGGGTAGAAATTTCGTTTGGTAATAGTGTAGTATTGATTAATCCATCGATCAGATGACATTTAATTGGATTATTTTTGTGTTTTAATGGGTGAACGGTTCGAGAATTAAGGTGACCAGTTACTCGAATAATTTGGATTCATAACCGTCTTTAAAATGCAATTACAGTGCTTAAAAGTGTTCGATTCGTATTCACGCATCGATTGGAAACGATTGGGGATCGATTTTGCATTTAAATCACGCGAAAAAGCCTTGCCGAAGTCCGGCCGAAGGTGGCCGGACCGGCTGCCGGTTTTGCGGGGGTTGGAAAGGGAAGGGAGTTGGGTTCTAATAATTTACACAAATGGTCCCTGTTGTTTATACTTTTGTTATTTTATGCTAAAAGTTTCTTTTAAGTTTTAATAATTTGTAAAACTAACCCCCGAACTTAATTAAAGTTTAGATTTTAACTAATTTATTAATTTCTAAGCTTTTATAATAATAATAATAATATTATTATTATTATTATTATTATAGTTATTATTATTATTATTATTATTATTATTATTATTATTATAGTTATTATGATTATTATTTATTTTATAATCTATTAGTAATGTTATTATCTTCAATTTAATAGTTTAAGTTATTAACTTTTAAATAAAAAAACAAATTAATGAAAACAAAGAATCAAACATAAATAAACCA
>BJCM01207054.1:0-11635 GCA_018326385.1 Flaveria bidentis
ACATAAGCATAAACCCGAGGACATAACCGGTTAAGAACATCATAAAAACACGAATTCTCACCTTGAATTCAAATTCTTTCTTCTTGTTCTTCTTCAAACCCGAGCTCTGCTCTTTCTCTCTCTAAAATTCCGAACTCAAAAGTGAAAAGTGGCATGGCATGGGCGGCCATGCTACTTTTGTACTACATAAAAAGTAAATCTTGTACTTTTTACATGTTTACCCCTCATCTTAGGTGAAATAGCATTTCTTTCTTTTCCTTCGCTTTATTCTTCTCTTTCGTTGACTTTAAAATAACCGGGTGTTACACTGTAGATGTGAAAATAACATCAGCAAAAAAACTTGATGAGAGTTCAATCGAAGGAAAAAAGCCATGCTGCTTGACCAAAATAAGATAATTAGTGATAATGGTTATTAAAATTAGTAAATATCAAAAAGGAATAATATCACAGTTACAGTTGTTGACAAATCTATCAATACAAATAAAAAAGGTTTTTGTATGACATTCGTTATAATTCTAAAACTACTAAGTTTTATTTTACCGCTTCTCTCTCATAACAAATATAACATTATCAACAAATGATATTATTTAATTCTTTTCATATTACAAATATAAATTATTTTAAAAATATATCTTTCTACAAATGTAACTCGTAAAGAAATAACTTTTCTATAAAATAATTTCAAAAAAAAATATCAAACTTAAAAAAAACACAATATGTTTCAAAACCTGTGGTTTCTAAAAATAAAATTCTTATAAAACAAAAGTAATTAAATTTCAGAGTTATAATAAACAAAATTTTAAAAATGGCACTCTTTTAAAAACGGTTTTCTTGAACAAATTGTTTAAAAACCAACTTTATTCAAAAAACATAAAAAAACATAAAAAATTTAAAAAATGATATCGTTCGTTTATCATTCGTACGTAATGTCAATCATATCTTATATTAAACAATCGTTATATAATTCTTAATTTTTATTAATAATATTTAATATTTTATTTATTCAATCTGTATAATATATGGGGTATTAACCTAGTAAATAATAAACAGATGAAATAAAAAATACACAAATAATAAATATTCCAAATTATGAGAGGATACCATTTCACAACATTTGACAAAATTGGGGTTTTTGTTATTTTATTGCCTTAACAATACTATTAAAATGGTCGCTAAATGAATAGGAACATAATAATCAAATATGAAGTTGTTACAAAGAACCGGCCCTAATTTCACATATTTACGGTGAAGATAACATTTAGGAAAAAACACCACCGACTAAAAGATCTTGAAAAGAAGACATGTAACAAAGAAGAGGAAGACGATAACAAACCAATAAATCTTTATTGTTACTAAATCAACTAAAGCATCCCAAAAAAAATTTAATTACCAAAGAGGAAGATGATAAAAACAGATAAGTCTTAAATATTAAAAATGAAAATTATATCACATGGGTAGTATTGAAACTACTTATCAATATTTAATGTCATGGTTATGTTACATCAAATTATGGAAATTATATATATTATTGGGCTGGCGAATCGTGTTTTATCATATTTAACAAGTTACAGACGACGTGATTAGCACAAGTATCAAACATGAAAGCGACAACTTTAACATTTAGATATGATGGTTTGAGTGTGATAGTTATATGTTTTAGGTATCAAGAAGAAAAAATAATAAATCCAAGACTCCTAATTTTTATTATTTTAAAAAAGTAAAAAAAATACATAGTTTACTTTTATGCTAAACAGCTCTTATCGTGTCTAAACAGGTACTCATTTTGCCAACCTAGTCTATTTTTTCACTATTGCGTTAAATCTCCATTTTTTCTTTAAATCATATAGATTAGCATTTACGTTACTAAAAACCTTTATTTTTTCTTTCTACTTTTCAATTATATAATATTTTTATCATTAATTTTTCTTTCTCATCCACTCAAAATCACTTTAAAAAATATTAAAATATTTATAAGAATTGTACCGTGATTCATTAAATATGTAAAATCAAATCACGGTACAACCCTCATAAATTATATTTCTCATTCACTTACAACCATCATTTATAACATACTCATTCAGGAACATACTTAGAATGCTAGGTAATGAACTGATAGGTAATTTTATATTATCTCATGTGTATGAGATTTTGTAAGTATCTTTGAAAATGATAGGTAAAAAAAATAAGAAAGTAAAACAATATGCGAATAGTTTTAGCTAAATAATAAAGCAACTGGTTCGAATTGCAATTCGACTAAAGGAACCACAAGGCGAGAGACGATAAATTTGATATTTTTATTTATAAGTGAGTAGACTAAAACTTATCTACACGATTAAATAATAAAATATTAAATGTTTGGTATAATAAAGTTTAGAAAGAACTTTATTTTCGTTTTATTTGGTTTTTTTTGTATAAATAGCCTTAATTCAAAGGTTTTATAATTATGAGTTTTACTTTCTGTGACAATTCGTTTAGTTAACTACAACTCATTAACAACGTTAATTAATTATGTTATACGTAACAAATGACGCTCTCTTTCACTTTTAATTTTTTTTCTCTCAATTAGTTAACTAAAGTTTTAAAATTGTTTTAATTAGATCATTCATAAATAATAAAATATATATTTTTCTAAATGAAATATTTAAAAAATTAACAATATTCATCCAAACCAAATTATTTTAAAGCATTTGTGAATTATTTTATAAAAGTTAATAAAATTATGAGTTAACAAATGAAACACTCCTAACACTTTAGTGATTTAATTAGAACAGATAAAAATATTAGTGAACCGACTTAAACAAATAAAAATATGAGTTACATACTTGGAACACTCTTAAAAATGGCTTACTATTGTGTGAAGTTTTGCCATATCCTAATTAAAGAAAAAACTAGCAATTAAGCTTCTACGTTGTAACGGAAACGTAAAATCATGACAAGTAGCACCAATGTCACATTAGTATCAACGACTACCGACACTTGTAAAATTCATATTAAAAAATAAATAAAAACAAAAATAACAAAACCAAACGAAAAATATATCTAAAAACATCGAACCACGCACGTGAGACGTAAAACATTAAAAACAATAATTAAGTCAATCTAGAACCCATGTGTTATGACGGGGCCGTTAAATGAAAAAAATCGACGTAAAAACATTGAACCACACATGCAAGTCATAGTGTGTTAACTAATAAAATTTAGACCCAAAAAAATTTAAAAGATGAAAAGTTTAGGGGACCAAATTTGAAAGTAAAAAATTATTGAGGGGCTAAATTATAAAAATATATAAAAGTAAAGCTTAAAATAGAAAAGTTAAATATTAAAAAAAAGACAAAAGATGATACAACCCACCAAGAATATGATACAAGTTATGATGCATAAACAAGTCGGTAATTAGTATAATATAAATAGAGCAAATTTTATATACATGAACTTTACCAAGTTAATTGTGTCTTTATCATTGCAAATTAGTAACGATAATGATGATGATCACCCAAGATGATAGATTTGAAGCAACCTTTCATCAACTTTTCATCAACCATGACACCATGTATATCCGAAACAAATTCCAGTGTCTTTCAACTAAGGTAATTGAATTATCACTCCCGGGCTTTGCGCGTTGATTGGGCACCGAGACCCCCACCAGGGGTTCTGACGAGGGGCGTACCTACATTAGTGGTATATATACGTGAAAAATCCTGATAACTCCCTCTAAAATTATCCAATCCCCCCACCCTTTAAACTTTTAAAACTAAAGAATAATAAAGATCGTCTCAAACACATTGTTAAGCAAAACTATAATGGGACCCAGTGACCCTCCGACTAGTCCAATATATTATATTTCTCACTAACCTGTAAACGAGTAGATTGTTAGTATTTTAGCACTCAATAATCAAACAGTTAGTAGGATGAAAAAGAAAAAAATATATCAAGATAGATATTTTTGACAATAACGGATGAAATGTTATATTTACTTTAAGCGACATTATTTTTAAACATGTTGAACATCATCAGTGTTAAAGCCTAATTGGTGTTCTTAACAATTGTGCAAAAGTTTGATAATCATTTAAACATTATTCTTAAAATAGTTGTTTCAATGTGATTCTTGATGTATATGCAAATACAAGGGTGTATACACCATTTTTATTAATGTTTTTTTGGCTATTAACCGGATCCGACACGAATCAGACTCAAATAATTATTATATCATGATAGCTAAATTACCTTAAATAACCCCCTCCGTCACATAAAAAAATTTATTGATCCGCCACTGGTTCTTACCCATGCACCCTATTTAGGAGTTGCCCCTTGACCACCGGTAAGTGGGCGCCCCTTGAATCCCCGCGTTCGTTTGTGCTTAAAATAAGAATGATCTTGAACAAGCGTGTTACTCCTCTCCTTCCGACTCTTATCTATGTTCTTATTTTCTTTTGTATAAAGCGAATCTCAATTTACTAAAATGACATAATGACACTAAAACCACCGACAAATTTTCAACATGAAGATCACCAAGTTGAGAGAGTTTCATAACAAGGTGGGACTTGATTCAAAGAGAAGGTTATTGACGATTAAGATGCAGTGGTGGATCGTCACGAAAAACTACCATTTAAATAAGGGTATTCACGGTCCGATTCAGCTGGAAATATTGGGAAACTAATGGTTTGGTGGTTTGTTATATCAAACCAAACCGGCCAACAGTTTGAAAGTTCGTTATAACATTTTGTTGGTTCAAACTGATTTTTTATTTACCGTGGACATAATTTTTGTGATGAAGATGATACCAATCAAAGGGGTACGTCACATAGGAAGCGTACTACTAAACAAAAGGCTTAAATAAATACCATACAGAGGATTGAAAAACGAATTTTAAGCGTAGATTAATATCTAATTTATTATGTAAATCTCATGTTAAGCTATTATATCTATAAACACAAAAACAATGAAAGAAAATAAACAAATGCATACAAACGCACATAAAAAAAACATAATGCACAAACAATAAAGGACCAATATACTCGACATGAATTTAAGCTCGTAATCCAATTTCACTACATCTATAAAAATCTAATTGATATTAGCAACAAAACCGATAAAAAAAATTGATTTGAAATTGAAATTTAATCATCATAACATATATAACGAAACATATAAATCGTATGATCAAATCATTAGCCTAATAATCAATAGAGAACATATAAAGCCGATGATAAATGTTGAAGTACATACTATTCTTGATCAATACACACACATAAATACGTGTACTGATGTACATACACACATATAAACTTGTACTCAATAGATTTACACGGTTTGTTTCATGTTACAACCTATTGAACGCATATAATCAAACCCGCCAACAAGTTTTTGGTTCGGCCGGTTTGAACGGTTTGTATGAGTAATCTAATTTGGGGATTACTGCTGGTTTTGTTTATTTTTTATATAAAATGTAAGACCCCATTTTATAATGTAAAAATGGTTCGGTAATCTGCGGCAGGGTTTTCTAAACCAAATTGCTAGAACCTTCAAGTTAATTTATTTAAACTCAAATTAAATAAAATGAAGTTCAATCTGTTGATTTATAGCAATTTTTATAATCAAATATTTATAAAAATTATAAATACATAATAACACGTAAATGCTTGAGATTCACAATTTGAATATTAAAGCTAACCATCAAAGCATGGAATTACATAACATTTAACTTCACATAAATTATATTTTTCTGGATTGTTATTTTGATGAATCAGTGAATCACTAACGTTTTGGGACAAGCCTCGTGTGTAATCTAGTAATTCTATGAATTACAATTACATAAATGTTCATGCAATAACCACGCATTTAATTAAACCTAATTAAATACATGCATGAGTGATCAGACAGTGATGTTCGTGTTAGTAGAAAAATAATCTAAAAATATCGGGTCACACTTTATGTTTCATTATTCAAAACTGAGTAACACAATTTCATCCCTTTTTCTTTATATAATTAACCATATCAATTTTACTGCACAAAAGCACGACAACAACGATTACTTTTCAACAAAACCACACAATGTAGAAACAAAATATTAATTTGCGATTGAAATTTCATTCTCGTAGCTTATATAACCAAAGATATAAATCATATGATCAAATCATTAGCCATAAATAACCAAAGAAAAAAATAAAATGATAATAGATGTTGAATCACATATGCTCGATCAATACATTCACACATATATGATATATATAAATTTGTACTGGGTCATCCAATTTAAACTGTTTGTTCCATGAGTCAACCCATAAACCATTTAAATGTATATAGCTTGAACGAGCATAATCAAACTTGCCAATTAGTCTTTAATTCGGCTAGTTTGAATGGTTTAGACTATTTATGAACATCTTAAGTTTAAGTTCAATACCTTGTCAGCACGGATAGGTTGATTAGGTTTATCATCAATTTTCAAAATGAAGTAAATATTTGTTTTAGTCTCTGACCGGTTTAATCATTTCATTCAAAAAAAAACTTTTTAAACAGATCATGCACTAAGGTTTGCATTTATGTAATTATTTCAATACGAATGCTCACTCCATTGTATTCCTATTAAGTTTACAGGTTTTTTTTGTCATTTCATAAGTTTGGAGTACAAAGTGATGTTTTAACGAGAAGTGTACAAAATAGGGGTGGAATTATCATGCAAGAAGGATTTACACTTACGTGATAATTATCACTTAATGATAAAATTATCACGCTATGAGATGAAATTATCACGTAAGAATAATGAAATCAAGGGTGGAATTATCACCCAAGAAGGATGAATAATTACGCAAGAAATTCGTAAACTTCACATGAAAAATGCACCTTGTACAGAACCTTCCCATACACACATACAAAAACAATGTGGGCCCGCTTGACATTATTTTTCCTTCTTCCCTCTTAGAGGTCATAGAGTGTGCACCTAGAGAGGATGGGGAAACCCCAATCCTAGGGTCCAAAAAGTCCTGACCCGATGAAAAACACCATAGGCACCATCGACTTCACATATTCACTTTCTCTTCTTTTTTGGGTCAAACGGGGGAAAAGAGGGAAAGGACGAGGGAAAAGAGGGAAAGGTGGGGGGAAATAAAAAAAATTGGTATGACGTTAAATGTCACCCAAAGAAAAACAGAAAAAACAAGACAACTCTCAGTAGGCTTAAAAGTTAAATCCCTAAAATTATAAAATCCAACCTTGTAACTCTCTCTCTCTGACTTCTACCCACATAATTTCTCCTCTAACGAATCTGATGCCTATGTGGTCTACAATGCGGAAAAAAGAGGCATGCATCTTACAATGAAGGTGTTGATAATTTCTCGACTACGAAAGTGGCATGAACGATTGCTACTGGATTTGTTCAAACAGGTTGGAATTTTTTAAAGTTTTTTGTTAATGATGTATTTGGGGTTTCTTTTAAGCAAGATATTCCTTAAAGCTTTAAGTCTTGAAAAGCTTAATCTTCGTTCACTACCTAACTAGAACCACATGGAGTTGATGACCTGGATGATTACTCTTATCAATTGCAATGATTTATGATAAATCAAGAACATGTTTTTATTTAATTCCAATAGTGTTAACGGTGATGGCGACTAAAACTACAATTGCAAAATGAATCAAAACAAAAGGATGGGTTGTGGAATCAAGAAGGGTATTTCATTAAAACATGTTAAGATTACAAACAATAAATGAATGATATTGAATTTTGTGTTTAATGATGTGACGGCTCCTAGGGTTTGGTTGTGCGATTTGATGTGATGTTTTTCTGTTATGAAACCATCGAATTGCCTTCGCCGTCGTGCTTGATTCGAAACCCAGGATCCATCTATATAGACAATGATGTTTCTGTTAAGGAAACACCGGATCTCTTGGGATTTGAAATTGATTTAGTTAAGGAATCACCGGATCTCTTGGGATTCGCAAAACTGCCTTGTTGACTTGTAACACTTGTATTGTTTGAATACAAGTGTTTGGACTTTGCAGGAATATTGTCTTCCGTAGTTGATTGTTCTTCCGTAGGAATCTTTTCTTCCGCAGGAGACTTGTTGTTTAACAGGAAACTTGTTCTTCCGTAGGAGTCTTCACTTGGAATTCTCACTTCATTCCAGTTGATGGTTCATCTGCATATGATCTTTGGATGTTTGTTACTTGTAAGAAACATTTTTTACACTTAGTCAATTTCTGTAATTGACTAAGTATAATGTTTGTACTTGCAAACATACATAAATCAACACACATATATATGGGTTAACCTATACATATAATGCATACACAATAATGATAACCATTCATTACAGATATTAGTTCAAGTACTAAGTCTATACAAAATGGACTAGATCTACTGATCCTAGACCTAATAATACTCCCCCTTAGGATTAGATACTTGTAATCATTTCTTCAAAACTGAAACTTCTTTAAATCTTGTCACCATCCTTTTGTTGAAGTAAGATACTACATCCTTTTGATCATCATACTTGTATTTGATCTCCATTCTACATATCTTGTTAAGAGTATCAAAGCTCAATCCCGAATGTCTTCTTCTTTAGTCAGAGTTTCCACCACACATTGATTATGGACAATTTCCAGCTCATCTTCTTCTGAAATTCTTAGTTCTGATATATCTTCAATGTTGGCTCCCTTCAGCATCCCAACATTATACCTTCTTCTCTTGTATGCTTTAGCATGCAGCTTATCCACAACTTGAATAATGTGAACATATAGACACAAGTCATTCTGAGCCCTTTCATCAGTTAGCTTTGGAAAGAATTTGTCGTGAAGGTATGATGTATAACTAGGGTGGAGCAGTTTGATCTCTACTGGGTCAAAAATTCTGATTCTTTCAGCTTTCTTTCCTTCTGTATTCCTTAGCAGCACTAATTCTTTAGTCTTCTTAACATATCCCCATTCTGTTATGGGATATGTATATTGATTCCCATCTATGCTTTTAACATTAGCTAACTTACTACTTTGACATCCAACCCTCTTCAAGAACTCATCATCCACCATTGTAGAGGAGTTAGATTTTGGTCTTTTCATTCTTTGTAACCTTCTTCTATGCTCATCATCCTCTCTTTTGGCTTCCTTAAGCACATCATCTTTGAATTTTGTTTTTAGCTTTCCTACTAACACAGAGAAGTCTCTTCCTCTTGGGTGAACATGATAGTTAGAGATAATCAAGCTTTGCAAATCTTTGAGATCACATTCAGGTAGACATAGTAGTGATGCTATATCTTGGAAGTTTTCAGATGTTCTCTTGATGATAGCACAGTCCCATTATTGATCATACTTCCATGCCATGATTCTATTGTCTTCCATAGAGGTTGGACTAGTGATGTGGTCAAACAATTCTATCAATGTAGTCTTCTTCTCTGTGATTTCCCTGACTGTTGTCCCCAATGGCCACACTTTTCCAGGAATGACTGCTGTTGGTTCTCTGATAAGTTTGTCTTTTTCTTTGTGTTGAGTTGTGCTTTCAACTGTTACTGGTTTAGCTGGAGATTTGTTGTAATAACAAGGCTTTGGAGCTTCAGTTCTGAATCTGACTCCAGTATCAAGTTCAACAGACATTACATGTTCTATCATTCTTCTCAGCTCAGCAACACTTCTTCCTTTAAGCTCATGAGCCTTACAGTTGTGACCCTGTAGCCAACATACCATATTGTATTTGCTAAGCTTTGTTGTATCACAGTGACCTAGATCTTTCTTGATTTTCTAAATGGCTTGAAAAGTGGTGAATGCTTCATAGTCACAATTTGGAATTATAAATCTGGCAAACTCAAACTCTTTCAACATATCTTTGATCTTAGTAAAGTTCATCCTTTTAACCATGTCAAATGGGAACCCATGATTGATCATGGTCATAAACACAGATGACTCGGGTCTCTCTTCCATAATATCTTTTGTTGTTAGAAGAACATCAGCAGTTGATTCTTCTTTATCTTTGTTGGTTTCTTCTTCAGTCAACTCTTTCCACTCAGCATCACTCTCAGCTTTATCGTGAATAACGTTCTTTAATGTTGAATCATTCATTGAAGGAGTGTGCTCTGAAGATGTATGCCTTGACCTTTTGGATGACTCTTCAATATTGATTGTTTGTTTCTTTGTTGAACCCAAATACTTCCTCTTCCTTGAGTATAGAATAAGTTGCTTAGAAGATTCAACATGTTTCTTTTGTTGATTTGATTCAAGAGCACATATTTCATCTTCAGCTGATCAATCTCTTCTTCTTTTCTTCTTAACAGAGCTGATTGATCATAGAGAGAGTCATTCATTTGATCAACCTTCAGCCTTAGCTTCTCATTTTCACTCTTCTCAGCCTCTACTGATTCTTTGAGCTCAGACTCTTATTGAAGTAAGGCATCAATCACTTTATTATTGCACTTAGCATCTTCTCTTAAGCTTTTGATCCTTGCATTCAGCTGCATCAGTAGATCATCCTTTTTTGTTATTATCCCTTTCAGCTCTTTAATCCTTTGCTTTCTGAAGTAAGACTTCACTACAAGCTTGTTGTACTCAGCCACTAGGTAGCTTTTGCTTAATGAGATGCCATTATCACTCATATCATGTTCATTGTAAGCAATAACTTCCTCATATTTCCCTTCTTCTCTCCTTTATTCTTGTTTGCCAGCAATCTCAACTTTATGATCTTCGGAATGAGCAGCCACACTTGCTGAGCTTGAGCATTCATCTTTTGATTCATCATGCTCATCATGATGTGGTTGTTGTTGCTGCTGATTGACAATGACTGGAGAAACTGGTTCAGTATCATTTGAATGGGCAAGAGATTCAGTCTTGGATAATGATAATTGAACAGTACTGGCTTGAGAGACTAAGACTGTTTCCCCTGTGTGAAACTCTTAGTGGTTTGCTTTTCTGTAATTGGAGAGATAGGTTCTGTGTGTTGACTAGCTGGTGGTTGTAGAGTAAGAGGAGATATTGGCTGAGTGTTTTGACTGGCTGAGGGAGATTGTTGAGAGTGAACAGATAGAATGGGTTAAATGGGCTGAGTGTTTTGCCAGGTAGGTGAAGGGTGTTGTGGAGACTGATGTTTTTGGTGAATGGGTGATAGATCTGGTGAGTGAGTGGCTTGTACAGAGTTGGTTGGTGAATCCTCCTGTTGATCTTTCCACACAAGCTCTTGAGGAATGTTTGCATGAGCATTGCAGGATCGTTGAAGGGGGTCAGTTACAACACCACAACACAAAGAGGAGATTAACTAATCTTAATCAAACAATAAACTGGATTAACCAAGATAAGATACTAAGAACAAAAGTAATATAAGAGACGGAACACAAAGAACACAAGTATATGGTTTTCAAGAATACAATATATTGCTTTCTCTATGTTTTATTACAAGTGTTACAAAGCATGATAGAAAGATACAAGAACATGAGATACTTATACTATATCCTACAGCCGGCTATACTTTGAAAGCCAGCTGGATACAATTGACTAGACACAAACAAAATCAATTGTAGAGTCAAAAGGCAGATTGCCTTTTGACTTGTGACTATGACATGCCATAGCTCACATCCTTATCTATTACAAAAAGGAGAAAGTACATGAAGTAGAAAGTTTACAGACTCAAGACCTCAATGTACAGTTACCAAAAGCATGGACCTTT
>BJCM01207055.1:0-11323 GCA_018326385.1 Flaveria bidentis
AGCTAAGAAGACCTTCAAGTTATACATCTTCAGCTCCAGTTGGAACTACTTCTGCTAATGAGGTTTCTATCAGCACTACAATGACAAACTCAGATGATACATCTGGAGTGCCTTCAAATTCCAGCTCAGAGGCTCCACAACCAGATAAGAACACCTCAATTGTGGAAGACAACAATGGTGGTGGTGACAGTGACTAAGAATTTCTTGATGCCACTAACCACACCATAGATTTGGTGAAAAGGTCCATGCTTTTGGTAACTGTATATTGAGGTCTTGAGTCTGTAACTTTCTACTTCATGTACTTTATCCTTTTTGTAATAGATAAGGATTTGAGCTATGGTATGTCATAGTCACAAGTCAAAAGGCAATCTGCCTTTTGACTTTACAATTGATTTTGTTTGTGTCTAGTCAATTGTATCCTGCTGGCTTTCAAAGTATAGCCGGCTGTAGGATGTAGTATAAGTATCTCATGTTCTTGTATCTTTCCTTTATGCTTTGTAACACTTGTAATAGAACATAGAGAAAATAATATACTGCATTCTTGAAAACCATATACTTGTGTTATTTATGTTCTGTCTCTTATATTACTTGTGTTCTTAGTGTCTCACTTTGGTTAATCCAGTTTACTGTTTGACTAAGTTTTAGTTAATCTCCTCTTTGTGTTGTTGTGTTGTAACTGACCCCCTTCAACCAGTCCTGCAAGCTTGCATACCATGTCTTCTTTCCCTTTAATTTGAAAACCTTTTGATTTTACCATGCATGTATTCTCATCAAGATCACCATGCAAAAAATCAATCTTCACATATAACTGCCCTACATGTAAATTTTCCACAATAAGAATACTAAGTACTATCTTGATTGTAATCAATTTAAATACATGCGAGAAAATCTCATTGTAGTGTACCTCATGTTTCTGTTGAAACCCCTTAACTATCATTTTGATGATGTAGTACATCTATTTTGAAGATCCTTCTTCCCTATGGGAAGTTTAGTAAGAATCTAGTTTGGTGTTTTTTCAAGTGAACCCATTTCTTCTTTCATTTCCTACTCTCATTAAAACAACACTTTTATACTTTTGATCTCTTAGTAGCAATATGGTTCACCAGTTTTAATGAGAAGAAGATAGTTAATTGAAGTAGAATATCTATGAGTAGGTACATAAGTTCTAATGTGAAGTATTTGAATCTTCTGATTCATTTGCTGGTGAGGACTATTCATTCACATGATTTCTACTCCCGTTATCAAAGAGATCTTTTTGTTCTCCAAAATCTTCCATATCATTATTTTTAGTTTTTGAACAATCTTATTTTGTATTCTGATTGTCTTTTTTAGTATTCTGACTTTCTGTCTTTGATCCATGGCTTTCTAAACTCTAGTTATCATCTTTAAATACCACCCGATCTTTACGAGTTACTAGTATGGTTGAATCCTTGTCTTTGTAGAGTTTAGTTTGATTAAAGGCTAGATCTTGACTTCTAATTGTTTTCTAGCTTCAAAGTCCCAAAGCCTAAATCCTATCGATTAAGATCCATAACCAAAGAAGGTAAATTTCTTTGCCTTGGTATCAAGCTTATCCCTCTCAAAGCGTTTCACACCAATATAGTTATCATAACTAAATACCCTCAGATGTTTGTAGCTAACCTTTTTTCCAATCCATTCATCTTTTGGTATTTTGAAATCAAGAGGAACTGAAGGTCATCGATTTATCATATATGCAGCATACTCCAAGATTTTAAATGCATCAACCTAAAAGCTTTTGGAAAGTCCTACATTAAGTGTCATGCTCCAAGATTTTTCATTCAACATACTTTTCATCTCTTAGGTATTTTGTGTAATGTTATATTAGAAAAACCTATGCAACCAAAGCAACCAAAGAGCTTTCAACATGCATGCACTGATGTACATGGTAGAATTTACTTCGGAAGTTTTACACTGTTCATGAAAAAATAATCTAAGTGTAAAATCTTCTGAAACCAAGACCAAATCTTCCGAAGCCAAAGATGAAGTCTTCCGAAGTTTCAAAGACAAAGTCTTCAGAAGCCAATGAAGTGAAGATTGCTTTCGTCCAAAGATAGAAAATACAGGCTTTGTTGAGTTTGCAAGTCATCACTCGCCTCTCTGTTGAGTTTGCCATGATTGACCTTGGACCGTTATCCTTCCTCATTTCACCACTACCACCTGTCTCGAGTCTGAGTTGTTTTTCTCCCCGACTTCCTTTGCTTGAGACATTCTTGTATTTTCCAACATGATCAAGTGCAATCCTTGTAGCACGCCCTTAGATATCAAGTCTAAATTTTTATGAAAGATAAACCCATTGGTGATCCTATCCTCTATCATAGTCTTGGTGATGCTTTGTAATATTTAACTCATACCACCTTAAAATTTCCTTTTTAGTTTAGTAGGATTGTCTTGTTATGCATGATTCAAACAAACATATTTTCATGCTTCAAAGTGTATGCTATGCTCATTATTTAGTTTCCTACACTGACGCAGAGCGTGAAGGATGTCCTTGTACTTGTTGGTCTACCTCTAATCCTATGTTTTTCTTGATGATAATCTCATGTCATGATCTTCCACATGATAACAAGTTGTTAATCATTCTAGTGCTAAGGTTTAATATCATGGCATTACCAACATTGCTGAAGCGGCTGGCTTCTTAATCTTCTTTTTTAGTCACAATGTATGGTGTCCTATGCCACACTTGTGTTTTGTGATAATGCCAATGTCATGCATTTAGTATCTAACCCTATAATGCATCAAGGGACCATATATGTAGAAATAAATTTATACTCGTAAGGGAATGTTTTAGGTTTGCTTGTTACATGTTTCCTAAGCTTACAATTTTTCAAATATCTTCACCAAAGGTTTTCCTTTAGAGCTTGTTCTCAACTTCAGTTCCCGTATCAGTACAAAAACCTCCCACTATGACTATGGGAGGGGGGGGGGGGGGGGGGGGGGGGGGGGGTAGATAATAGTAAACCAACATATGGTGATATTATTACACTTTATATAGTATAAGTAATACAAAAATCTCACACTAACTTTCTTATCTTATTCACATTAGCTATATATTTTTAAATTAACGCAAGCTATATATTTTTAAATTAACGCAATGAATTTACAAATTAGTAGTTAAAATGAAATACAAAACCATACTAGTTAACTTTGATGGTAAGAAGTCTTCTTGTCATAAATATTATCCACCCTTTAATTTGGTAAATATCAATCAACATGTATCATATAGTTGATCTTAGCCGAACTTGCGGTATTCTTCCTAAGACAAAAGTATATGAACACCCCAAGAGAAAATAAATGAATACTACAAAATTAAAGAAGTCAAGAAAGAAGAAAATGAAGAAGCAGGCTGCTATATGAAGGGAAACTAGTGAACATGAATTGTAAGTATAATATATAGCTTCTAAACCTTCTTCAAGTTTTTCTTCACCTTGTTCTTCCTTTTAGATCTTTAGTTGCATAAAGTTCATGCTCCTATGGTCCGTTACAAGGACATACTGAAGCTATAATTTAACGAATGCAAAAACAAAGATGACAAACGAATAAGAAAGATTAGTCGCGTTCTTTTTGAAGCCAATCTGGTCTGCCCAAGGTGAACTCTAAGTTTGGGTTTATTTGATCCGAACTCAATCCTATGCTGCTCTTTGATCTTGAAGGTTCACATTCCTAAAAGAATTTAGGTTAGAAGGAGCTTATAATCTCACAGAATGGACAACTGCATGCTATACCAATTACCAAATTAAAGGTCATAAGTTGACGTTATAATATTATTTGAATCGCAAATTTTATCAAAAATCTATTGATGATTTACTATGATCTTACCCATACATTGAATATCACATATTTTGGGTCGCCATGAAGTACTTAGGTAGTTACAAAATTTTAACTAAGAATACCTCAACTAGATGACTGCCATTCTGTTGCGGAATCAAGGTAGATGAAAGTCTAAGGTCATTCATGTCATTGTTGGTATGCATCCATCCCTCTCTATTGCTGAAATAAGAAGTGATCAATATTTGCTCCAGATTTATAGTATGTATGTATGTTCATTATTAGTTATGATCCTGGCAAAAAATATTTGCATACAGCACTGACAATGTCAACTATAGTAAGATGAAACCTATGTGAATGAATTAGATTTCATCATGGAATATCTAAATCACACATACTATACATTTAATAATAAATATCCATCATTAAACTATTTAACAAGAAAAATGTAGTATTTAATCCATGAAAATGTTTGTAAATATATGTCTCTGTGTGTGTACGTATGTATATATAGCTGAAGTGAATTGGGTAATGTTAAGAATAAATATCTATCAATGAATTATTTGTATAAAAGCATTTAGAATCATAAGACTGACTTATAGTTTCTAAAATATTCTTGAAACAATAGCCTGATATATTAAATTTTTTCAGCCTCACTAAACGAAGGATACTAGCATAGGAATAGATGGAACTAGCATATGAATTACAATTAAGGATGAAGATTGTACCCAGCCTAATAGTAGAAATATTTCCCAATTAAATAATCAACAATAAAATTTCAATATTCAATTGGGATTCGATCACATAGTCGTTTACATTACTTGAGTTTCATATAGGAATATGGGAATCGACGGATGCTTCACCAGGCGTCACATTCCTTTTTGACTTAATCCTAATCGACATTATTACATCAATTTAAAACTTCCAAATGTTACATGATACACGTGACCCTTGACTCTTCACATATACATTAGACACTAAAAACAACTTTAGACTACTTATGTACCATACAACATAAATCAAATTTAGTCTAGTCTGAGTTAAGTATCAAACTAACCACCTATAAAGAGTTAAATAATCTAGATCACCCCATAATCTAGATCACTCCTGATGTGCTTTATATTATACATAAAAATCCTATCAAAAGCACATCAATTATTTCTCAATATCTCCCTTAAAATGATGAGTATGTACTTAAAAATATTAATTTGTGTTTGCAGGTGTTTAAAAGGGAAAGTTGGACAAAAAAGCATATTTGACAAGAATTTGAAGTAATTCGAGCTTTGGAGTCTAAGCATGGGGTCGTGCCTCATTAAGCACGCCCCCATGCCTTGCCTGAAAAACACTCCCATGCTAAATTGACACACCCCCGTGTTTGGACATCTAACAGGACAAAAACTATTGTCTCCTAAAAGTAAGCACGGGGCCGTGCCCCACCTCCAACACGAGGCCGTTCCCCATTAAGCACGGGGCCGTGCCTGACTCCCTTTGCAAGTACGAGTCGACCAACTTTCGTAAGCATTGTACTAGCACGGGGCCGTGCCTTTTATGCACGGGGATGTGCTTAAACACTCTAGAAAGGCTATAAATAGAAGCCTAAGTTCACCATTTTGGCAGGCTTTTGGTGGGAGAGTTACTTGGCAGAATTCTCTCAGGAATCAAGTCTTCAAGACTATTTGGAGGCTCGGGAGGTGCATACAACACTAGGAAGAAGCTCGGGACTAGCCAAACACCATCCATTGTGGATCACCGGTTTTATCGTTCAATTTCATCGATGATTTCATATCTATCTTCTTTGTTATCTGTTGTTATGTTCAAGCTCATTATAAGCTAAACACTTATTATCATCCTAATTGGATAAAACTTATGTAATTTGTGATCAACTAATGGTGTGATATATGTTATGTTAATGTTATGGTGGTCTTGGGAAAACTTTTGATAGGTAGTATCTATATTTGAACAGGAAGTTATAAATTTATGGTTTGTAATTGCGATTGTCATACACGATTGAAAAACGTATGATAAGATTTTATTCATGAAACCGGTCTTTATAATAAATCTATGGCTAATGAACTACAGATGGTTATTAGAAATCATATCATCTTAACTTTTTGATCATTTGCGGGTTCCCTTTTATTAGTCTTAGAAATCTACAGTAATTGTTACGGTTTTCTAAAATTAATGATATGTTAGGAAGAAACTTAACCAACTCTCTTTTAACATTAAGTTATATTTTCAGAAATCGTATGTCAAAAAGGTTACAAAAGATTTACCTACATTACTAGGGCTTTGATCTAAGCAGTAAAATCAGCATGACATGATCATAGTCACTACGACAACAGGATAGATGAGAAATCACGCCAGCTCATTTTTATAAACATTAACATAACTACATTAATAAATATCTTTAAATCACACCACCAATTCATCACAGTTACATAAGTGTAATCTAAGTAGGATGATAACCTTTATTCCCTGATTTAAATCCAAACGCTTCAATCTTAGTTTACTTTATTTTTAATATTGTTTTTAAACACTAAAAATCTTATCCATGCAATTTATTATTTTCTCAAACAAAAACCAAATCTGATAGTTAAATCTTAAGATTGTTGAGTAGGCGAGGTGTGTTCACGGATTGATACTCGGTATATACCAACACTATATTGCCACACGACATGTACACTTGTCTTTTATGTATGTGGTTTAGTATTTGTAATAACCAATTAAAGCTAAATCTTTGCGAAAAATCCTTATCAAAATATATACATTCCGCATCGCATCAAGTTTTTGGCACCGTTGTAGGGGACACACGACAGTTTGAAAAACAATCTAAATTTTTAACTATCTTGTGTATATCTTGTTAATATATTTTGTTTAATTTTATTTTAATTTTTGGTAGATAGTTTGCCTTAGCTAGTTCAGTTACAATTACCTGATTCATTGTAAGCCTTAGTTAGTTTATGCTTCCTAGTGTATGTCTGACTCGTCTAGCCCTAAACTTGTTTCGTCTCTCTCCGAACCCGAACGACTTTTCCGTCAAAGGTTACGCGAAAGGCCACAACAAGTAGCTCCAATCATTGAAGACGACATTTTGGAGGGTACACCATCCGAAGAGGACATGGCTAACCAAGACGAGGAAATGAAGATGACGCACTATGCCACACTGTCAATTGATGGTTATGAGTTTAGTGTTATCAAACCAGCAATAGCAGCCAACAATTTCGAGATTAAGTCTAGTATTATCCAACTCGTAGAAAACTCTGTTTAGTTCCATGGATTGCAAGACGAAGATCCTAACGCTCACATCTCACGATTCCTTTGTATCTATGCGACCTTTAAAATCAATAACTGTTCAGACAATGCCATTCGACTAACACTTTTTCCATTTTCACTTCGAGGCCGAGCCATTGACTGGCTTGACTCGCTTTCGCTTGGTTCTATCACCACATGGGCGGAAATGGCTGAACAATTATTTTTGAAATACTTTCCACCAGATCGCACTGCCAAACTGAGAACCAGAATCACAAGCTTCCGCCAAGACGAAGATGAATCATTACACGCAACATGGGAAATATACAAAAGTCTTCTTTGGAGGTGCCCACATCACGGACTTGATTTGTGGCTGCAATGTCAAACCTTTTATGATGCAATCAGTTGAGCACACAAACAAGCTATAGACCAAAGTGCGGGAGGAGATTTCGGAAGTGTCACACCAATAGAGGCATACCAAGCTTTAGAAAGAGTAGCTAAGAAGAGCTTTGCTTATAATCCCTTAAGAACCAAACCTAGTTTTAAAGATATTCATCAAGTAGACTCTGAAACCCTAATTGCAGCCCAATTAGAAGCTCTAACCAAACGATTCGAACAATTGCAAGCCGAGCTAAAGAAAACTCCAACACGATGCAACACATGCGGAAATTCACACAAGACCAGCGAATGCCCACAAGGCATTATGATGGTTGAAGAGGTTGACTATGTAGGAGGCCCAAGTAACTCATACAACAACAACTCAAATTGGAGAAGCAACTTGAATTACAGAGATACCGAAAACAACCAATCATCATTAGGTTTTAACCGAAGGCCACCTTACCAATGACAAAAACCACCATACCAAGGTCCAAGGAGTAGTAATCAAGATCGTGGAGCATCATCAATGGAAGAATTACTGCAGCAATTGTTGTTAACCACACAAGCCACAAATGAATACATCTGGAAATCTGATCGAAGAAATGAGGAGATGTTCCAAAGAAACGAGGCTGACATCAAAAGCAACAAAGCATCACTACAAACTATAGAACAACAAGTAGGACATATAGCACAACAACTATATGAAAGACCCCAAGGTACTCTGCCTAGCAATACTGTAACAAACCCTGTTGCTCAAGTCAAAGCCATCACCACCAGGAGTGGCAAAACCACTCAAGGTGATGCACCTGCTTTGCAACCCATCCTTGAAGAAGTAGAAGCTGAAACTCCAAGTAGTGCAAGTGATAAGAAAGTTGAGAAACCAAGCAAGAAATACGTACCACCACCACCTCCATATCCAAGTTGTTTGAGACAACAACAAATGGAGGCACAATATGGCAAATTCCTATGATTGTTCAAACAACTCCATATCAATCTGCCCTTGGTGGAAGCCTTAGCCCAAATACCAAATTATGCCAAGTTTTTGAAGGGTGTTTTTTCAAACAAAAAGAAACTGGAAGAGTTGTCACACATAGTTTTAAATGAGGAATGCTCTGTAGTTCTTCAAAGCAAACTACCTCAGAAGATGACTGATCCAGGTTGGTTTACTATACCTTGCCTAATAGGAAATCTTTTTGTTAGCAACGCGTTCGGTGATTTAGGTGCTAGCATTAACCTTATGGCTTATGTAGTTTTTGAAAAGCTAAACGTAGGTGAACCTAGACCTACCCGCATGAGCATCCAGTTAGTTGATCGTTCTGTCAAATATCCGTGGGGCATCGTTGAAAATCTCTTAGTTAAAACTGACAAATTCGTAGTTCCCGTTGATTTTGTGATCCTTGACATGGATGAGAATAAGAATGTTCCTCTTATCCTAGGACGACCCTTCTTAGCGACTGCTCGAGCCCTCATTGATGTTTGCACCGACAAACTCACGCTTCGAGTGGACGAGGAGGAAGTAACTTTCGATATAGGTCAATCCATGAAACACCCTTAACATAATGATGACTCACTCTATTACATTGATGTTTGCGATTAAATCGTAAGCTGTCATTTAAAGAAACTCTTCAAATGAAGCATGCAACACTCAATTAATAGAGGTACAAATCACCAAACCCATCTGTGAGGATCAAATCATTTTAGAATTAGAAGTTGATGAAACATCATCTCATCAAGAAGCATTTGAGATCATTGAACAAGAGCTAGAACCTAAAACCAAACCTTCTATTAAAGACCCTCTGGTCTTAGAGCTCAAAGAACTTCCGTCTCATCTTGAATACACGTTTCTTGAAAACACATCTCAACTTCCGATCATAATCTCATCTGCCTTATCCATAGATGAGAAGAACAAGTTGCTCAATATGCTGAAGGCACATAAATGAGAAATTTCATGGAAAATCATGGACATCAAGGGAATCAATCCATCCTTTTGCACTCACAAGATGCTGATGGAGGAGAACTTCAAATCCGTCATTCAACCTCAAAGACGTCTAAACCCGAGCATGCCAGAGGTGGTGAAGAAGTAAGTAATCAAACTGCTAGATGCCCGTTTGATTTACCCTATTTCTGATTCACCTTGGGTCAGTCCCGTCTAAGTTGTTCCAAAGAAAGGAGGAATGTCTGTTGTAACTAACGATAAGAATGAGCTTATTCCTACTCATACAGTTACAAGATAGAGAGTTTGCATCGATTATCGCAAACTCAATGACGATACAAGGAAAGATCACTTCTCTCTTCCTTTAATCGACCAAATCTTGAGAGATTATCTGGAAAAATGTTCTATTGTTTCCTGGATGGTTTCTCAGGTTATTTCCAAATTCCTATTGCTCCCGAAGATCAAGAGAAAACGACATTCACTTGTCCAAATGACACATTTGCTTATCGGCGAATGCCCTTTGGATTGTGTAATGCTCCCGCTACATTTCAAAGATGCATGGTAGCAATCTTTCATGACATGATCGAACACTCAATGGAAGTTTTCATGGATGACTTCTCTATCTTTGGAAACTCGTTTGAACAATGTCTTGAAAATCTAGAAAAGATGCTGGTTAAATGTGAAGATTCTAACCTTCTTTTGAATTGGGAAAAATGTAACTTCATGGTTACTGAAGGAATAGTGTTAGGACATAAGATCTCTTGAGCTGGCCTTGAAATCAATCAGGCTAAAGTCGACACTGTTTCCAAACTTCCACATCCCACGACTATGAAAGACATCAGAAGTTTCCTAGGTCATGCAGGATTCTACCATCATTTCATCAAAGATTTCTTGAAAATAGCTCGACCGATGACTCAACTTCTTGAGAAAGATTCACTATTCGTATTTTCCGACGAATGCATCAGTGTATTCAATTTACTCAAAGAGAGATTAATAACCACTCCAATCATGGTTTCCCCAGATTGGACACTGCCATTTGAACTCTTGTGCAACGCAAGAAATTTCATGATAGGAGTTGTATTAGGACAAAGGGAAAACCAACCAATTCCACCCGATTCACTATGCAAGCAAAACTTTGAACGATGCCTAAGAAAATTACACCACCACCGATAAAGAGCTTCTCGCTGTAGTTTTCACATTTGACAAATTTTGCTCGTATCTAATCCTTTTAAAAACGATCATTTACACCAATCATGCAGCCCTTCGTTATCTGTTCTACAAATAAGATGCAAAGTTGAGTTTAATTTGCTTGATACTTTTGCTTCAAGAATTTGACATAGAAATTCATGATAAGAAAGGAGTAGAAAATTTGGCAGCCGATTATCTCTCACGTCTTGAAGATTTAAGTCATTCACAAACTGAGGAATCCACAATAAACGACAATTTTCCTCACGAGTTCTTTATGCATATCAAGTCGTCAATCGATGAACACCCTTGGTTGGCCGATTTCGAAAATTAATTGGCAAGCGGAATCTTTCTCCTGGGAATGAATTATTAGCAAAAGAAGAAATTCTTTACTGATGAACCTGTATCTGTTTAGAATTGGTGCAGATTAACTCATTCGAAGATGCGTATACGGAAGTGAAGCGGAATAGATTCTAAGGCACTGTCATGAAGGACCCATAGGAGGACATCATGGAGCAACCCTGACAGCTAAGAAAGTTTTTGACTATAGATTTTATTGGCCTACAATCTTCAAAGATGCTTTTAACATGGTACACACTTGTGATGCATGTCAAAGAGCAACCAATATCTCAACATGAGATGAGATGCCTCAGAAACGAGTTCAAGTATGCAAGGTATTTGATGTATGGGATATTGATTTCATGGGGCCATTCCCGACATCAATTGGCAATCGTTACATCTTGGTAGCAGTCGATTACGTTTCAAAATGGGCTGAAGCTCAAGCCCTACCTA
>BJCM01207058.1:0-16080 GCA_018326385.1 Flaveria bidentis
TTAGTCATTTTGTAAAGGCATCTTGTCTGCCTATAAATAGAATAGTTAACCTCGTACCTGAGGTGACGGCTGATAGACATAGAGAACTTTTGTTGTAATTATTCTCTGTAATCAATCAACTTTCATTTATTCAATACAAAAGTATTTATGAGTATTTTTCTTGCATTGAATGTTCTTTGATTGCTTGTTTCCGCCATTCAATCATTGACTTGATTACCATATTCGATTCACAGTAAGAATATCACTCTTATTCAACCCAGTCAATCGTCATGGAATCATTATCACTAGTTTGTAAAAACGTATATTACAAATCAACTTAAAAGTACATAATTGTTTTTAGATTCAAATTATGAAAGTTGTTGTAGTAATGTAAATTGTTTTTAAAACATGCATATGAGATAATAAATGTCCCAAAAGTATGAATGGCCCTATATGTGATGAGTTCCATGCTAGCTAGACTTTTTGCAAATATCAATTACCTGAGAAAACATGCAAAAATATAGGTCAACATAAGTTGGTAAGTTTCCTAGTTTAAATAGGGTTGTCTTAAAGTTTCTTTCATTGATGTATTGTTTCATCCTCGTTATTTTTTTAAAACTATAACCATCCCATTTATTATTTTATTTAAAAAGAACAATTTGACCCAAAATTCGGGGTGTTACAAGTCTATCGTCTTTATTAAAACTTCGTCCTTGAAACTTGTTAATTGTCGAACAAATGAGGATAATGATGTATTATTTCTTCCTTAGACTCCCACTATACTTTAATCAGTTGTATTACATTATTTCTTAATCGTTTTTGCTTCTTTTTATAATAGCTATAGGCACTTCAATGTAATATAGTTTGTCATCAATTTCCCAATCATGAGGTGGCACATGAACATTTTCATTAGCTAAACACTTTCACAAATATGATATAGATGGAATGTGAATGAAATATACTTGTCTTTTCTCGTGTTTCCACTTATAAGCTACTTTTTTCACACAAACTATTATCTTTTCATGAACTTGAGGCTCAACTTGCCTCGTTTTTTAATTGAATGATTATGATGTATGTAAGGTCACCGACATGTCAACTATGTTTTTCTAATGCTAGTGAGAATGATGGAGATGAATCCCCTAGCAAGCAATCACTAGCCATTAAATTGCTACCCATAACTAAAGAGAACGACTTAAATTTGGTTTTAGTTTACGGGGCAGAAAAAAGTTGGGTTAGTCGGGTTTAAATAGATACCCATGGGGATCACAACAATAATTGAGTATACATGCAACCATGCACCCACTATTTATCCTCTTCTCTTTGTTTTAGTTTCTTTTTCTAAATTTTGATTTGCTTATTTGAATTTCTCTTTGAACATTATTAGATCCGATAACTACTTTTCAGTTCTTTGAATATGGTTTGTAGTTTCTTTTTATGTAAACGATTATGGTGATAAAATGAAGAGTAGTGAGCTTATGTGAAGAAAAATGAGTTTTTATTAGTTTATCTCTTGAGTGCAACATCATAAAAATCTAGATTAATTGGAAATTAATTAGTGATCAATCAATAATCGGCGGATAACCTCTGCGATTTCACCTAATCGAGCATAAGATCGGTAAGTGGTGAAAATGGATCAAATTGGTCAAAGTTTTTATCAAAATGGACCAAACTGCAAATTTTAATACAAATTCATAAATATTTTGTGTACATATTTTAAGCTTGATTAATTGCATACAAAATTTCGATACAATTAATTTCTATTAATCATGATTAATCACTAGTTAATACACCACTCCCGACTAGCGTCTAGCGATTTTTACAACCACGATAAAATGTGAAAGTTAAATTAACTAGTCTTTTCTAGCTTAATTTTGGCACATTAGGTTGTGATACTAGACACAACTATTTAGCCTTTTCTGGTGGACATGGCAACCTTATCGTTTGTTTGGTGGTGCATCTTCACCTCAAAAGTGTCTTAGATCTATCCATACTTTTGATCATTACATTTGAGCCGACATTATTTGGGCTTATTTCTATCATTTGGTATCAGAGCCGAAGTTATTTGTTTTGACTATATATCCCTTCGCATCTGTATAAAATTCTAAGGTTTAGCAAATAATTTCATATACTCATCTTATTCCATTCTTGGCTAATGACCCTTGAAAATCAAGTTGGAGTGTCATCTATGGCAAATTATGTTCTGACTAAACTTAGATATGATGTTGATAGAATTATCCCCAATAAGGAAGAATGTTTATTTGGTATGTTCCAACTCATTGACTTTTAGGTCTATTAAAGATAATGATGTTAAGATTATAGATTAACAAACTCACATCTTTATTTTTAGCAAACAAATGTGGGTGGCAACATCCAAGGAGGTCATAGCTAGTGAAGTCAGCATGCTAGTGGCACAACAGAGTTTGATTTTTATGGCCACTATGGATAAGGATTGCCCAAATATTTCTTTCGATAGTTACTCGGAGGAAATACACCTAGAACCACCCTCGATGCAATATGTATAATATATTGAACCTTGGTGTCATTGTGGACAAATTTTTCTTCAAAGACGGGGAGGATGATGTATGTCGAGTTTGAAATGTTCAGTACGTTTTTATTATGTCATCGAGAACGATAGAAACGACTCCTCGGGCGCTTGGTCACTATTTTCTAGATTGCTACCCATAACTGAAAAGAATGATTAAAAGATGTTTTTACCTTGCGGGCGGGAAACAAGGTGGTCAGCTAGGTCAAAATGGATAACTATACAGATCACGATGGCAGTTGAAGATATATGCACCATGTTTTTATTTCTATATCTTTCTTTTAGTTTAATATTCTAATTTTGCTTGTTTATTGAATTTCTCTTTGAAGGTTATTTGATCGGGTAACTACTTTTCGGTTGTTGGAACATGGCTTTTAATTTCTTTTTATGTAAACGCTTATGCTGATGAAGTAAAAGACATGAGTTTATGTGAAGAATAATGAGTTTTTGTTAGTTTATCTCTTTAATGTGAGAGTTAAATTAACTTGTCATTGGTAGCTACTTTTGGCACATTAGGTGGTGATCTTAAACACGATTGCTTATCTAGAATGGTGCATCTATATCTATGGTTATACATCACAACCCTACCGTTTGTTTTGGTAGTGTAATCGTATCTGAAACGAGCTGTATATCTATTCGTACTTTTTATCATTACATTTAGTTGGTGTTGTTCGGGTTTACTTCTAACAAATTCCTTTTACTGGCATGACCTTTAACATCATTTTATCACAAATATTAAATTCTATTGGCATTTGTTGCTCGGCAATATAATATTTTTGTGTATCTTTTGCAGCTTTTATGAAGGCTATAAACTTCTCTAGCTATTCTGTCTACGCATTGATAAATTCTAAATTACTAATCCTCTACATTTTTACCATAAAACATCTCATACAAAAACATACCAATACTTGCATGGTAGTTGTTATTATTGGAGAATTTTACTAACCGCGGATGATTGTCCTAACTTCCATTGAAGTCGATAATGTCTGAACTTGTATAATCAAGCATCGACATAAGTCAATATTGCAAATGGGGTTAATCCTTTAGGGCCACACATTCCCCACCGTATCAAAAGGAAGGAATTAGATTCGAGAGTAATAGTGAAAATCAATAGTTTATTACTTAAACTAATAAATGTTGATGTCTATTAGACTTATACCCATCGCGAAGCCCGTGGCCGGCCCGCCGTCGACGTGGACCGCGCCCGCGGAACGGCGGCGATGGGGGAGAGCCACCTGATTAAGAAATCCATCCGAAAGGGAGGGGAAAAGAAGTGATTGTGGGCCACTATATACTAAATTCTAAATATAAAGATAGTGGTGAGCTCACTATTATAAAATGATTGTAAATTAAAATGTTAATATTATAATTAAAATGTGTTAATTAAATAAAAAAATAATTTTTTACATTTGTAATACTAAACTATTTAATTAGAGTTTATTTTTTTATTTTTTATAATTATTTAGAATGTCTTAAAATGCTTAAAATGGTTTCAATTATATATATATATATATATATATATATATATATATATATATATAAATATATTATGTCGGTGTCTACAATGTTTTTATTACTTTTTTATTATCAGATATTTTTCCACTTTGAATAAAAGAACTTCATAATATGATTCAAGTGAAGGCTTAGATGAGTTGGTAGCATTCTTCAATTTGGAAATACACGTTTGAGTTCGAAACCATTTGCAACTCCTTTTTTGTTTCTCTTTTTGTGTTTAGTTTAATTAATAATAGAATAATAGAATAATATGACATGTTATTATATATATATATATATATATATATATATATATATATATATATATATATATGTGTGTGTGTGTGTGTGTGTGTGTGTGTTAATTTGGAAACTAAATGAACAAGTATTATTGTCTTTTATTGTATAAGTTTATTGGGAAATACCCATCGAGTCGAGTATAATACATTTTAATTGACGGTATAACAAAGTTTTGACATAAATTTAGTTGGGAAACGAGTTGGATCAAATATCATATGTTTCATTTGACGATATAAAATACGTTTCTATGTAAATTTAACTTAAAAACGAGTTGGGCAGTTTTGTAATATATACTCTATCACATCACATACAACATCAATACACGTGTTTTTTTACGTTTTGAGTTGGTTTACGTTTAAACATAATTTGTGTGAAAATAGTTGGATCAAATTTAAAATGTTTTCATTCAATAGTAAAAATTCGAGTTACTCTACATTTTGACGTAAATTTAGTTGAGAAACGAGTCAGCCGATCGTAATCAATACTTTATCACGTCACAAAGCGGCGCAATGTGGGGCGGGTAAAAACCTAGTTTATAATAATAAACTATATAATTTGAGTAGTTTTTATTTTGTTATAATAGCAGATATTTTTTATAACAACTAGTTTTTTGTTTGTTTTATTCATAACATCTACTTTTTGTTTTATTTATAATGGCTACTTTTTTTTTCTTTATTCATAACGGCTAGTTTTTTTTTTGTTAATAACAACTACTTTTTTGTTTTATTCATAATGGCTAGTTCACCTATTATAAATATGTTTTATCACTTGAGAGTTCTTCTCAAATCATACTTCATCTTCTTTCTAACATTCTAAAACTCTCTCTTCTAAATACAATTCAAAATTCAATTATCAATGGATCAAGAGCTCCAATCTCTTTCACACAAATGTTAAATGTTAAAACCAATGAAGAATACCCATACCATCCGTCTCTAATGTCCAAATATCAACAACCCGAGTTCTCCAAATATCAACACCTTAGGTTCTCTCAATTCCCACAACTCGGGGGATTCCCATATCTTCAACAATCTACGGGATTCCCACATGTTCAACAACTTGGGGGATTCTCATATGTTCAACAACTTGGCTTCTCACAATTTCTACTTGTATATTAGTCTTTGTTGGAAGACTATCAACAATATCAAGCATGGCTTAAACATAGTGAACAACTAATTGATGAAGTACCTTCGTCACCCAAAAAACATCAACAAAGAAGAAAGGGAAAGGAAAAGGAAAAGGAAAAGGAAAAGAAAAAGAAAAGGTTGAAAAGTCTGTTCGTTTCAAGTGAGAAGCTGATGACGAAGTGTTATTGGCCAAGGCTTATGTAGCTATTTCCGAAGACCAAATAATTGTCAACATTCAAAACCAACATGCATATTAGGGGAGCATGGAACCACATTACAATGTTGGGAACCCTTGAATTCCAAGAAATGCTCACAACCTTAGAAGTCAATGGCATATGATCAAAGGAAAGGTTGCTAAATTTAATGTGTCTTATGTTTGTATTAAGTCCTAATACAAACGTGGTTGGTTAAAAGACCAATATATAACCCAAGCAAAATATGGCTACATGAACACTATTAATGTTGGCTTCACATATGAACATATGTGGAGGTAGTTAAAGACATTCCAAAGTATTCTGGCCCTACCAAAGTGTATGGCCATCAAGCTTCCAAAAGAACAAAGACAACCAGCACAAGCGAGTATACAACTTTTGCTTCGGTGTAACACCCGGATATTTTTTTAATTGGCATGGAAGAAAGAATAAAGTAAAGAAAAAGGAATAAAAACAATTTAATCCAAGTTGAGGGGTTAAAAGTATCAAAAAGGATAAAATTTTCAAAAGTTGGTGTAAAAGGTGGGCATGGTCGCCCATGTTATCTACACACACACACTTCATTCGGATATTTCTAGAGAGAGAACAAGCAGAGCTCGGGTTTGAAGAAGAACAAGAGCAGAAACTTGAATTCAAGGTAAAAATTCTTGGTTTTGTGGTGTTTTTAACCGGCCTATGCCTCGGTTACGTGCTTATGTTTGTTTACGTGTTCGGTGTGTGTGTTTTTGATGGGTTTCTAGGTGTTGAACTCATAGCAAACATGTTTTGAAGGAAGTCGCACCCAAAAGCTGCTAAGGTGAGTTCTAAAACCCCATTTTTACTTATTTTAACTAATTTTGCGGCTGGAAATGCATGTTGGAACATTTTTATAAAATATGGGTGTGTACCCGTATGAATGTGTGTGCTTGTATGCGGGTGGGTTTTAATTTTAGGTGATTTATGCTGTTATGATGATGTTATGCTCATGTTTTGATGCTTAGAATGTAAGATATAAGCTTAAAACATGTTAGTTTGATGACTGGGACAAATTATGATGATTGATTGTAAGTGTTGATGCCCATGTGCCTAAATAGTGGCCCATACGCCCAACGGTTTAAATTGCCTAAGTGTCCCATGCGCCCAAAGTTTATGTGCCCAAATAGTGTCCATGCGCCTAGAAAAAGGTTGGACTTGACTAAGTGTCTAAACGCCTAGAATTCTCATGCGCCTCAAATTTTTTTGCCTAGAATGACTAAGTGTTGGCCAAGCGCCCCAATAGTGCCCATGCGCCCAAAAGTCCTCCATGCGCTTAAGTGTTCCCATGCGTCCAGAAGGCCATGTGCCTAAGACTTAGAATATTTTTCTGAATTTTGGGGAAAATATAAAATGTAGGCTTTGACTTGGGAGGTTCCGAGGGGAATGTAAGTTGACTTTTTGAGGTCATAGATTATGTGATGGGTGATGTATGATGTGGCACGAATGATGATGTGTGATTGATGCCATGCTTATGCATGATGATGATGTATGACGATTATGATTATGTTCCATATTTGTATATTTATTTTCTTTGGCTTTACATGGTATAGTTGTGAATGTAAATGGTAAAGTATTATGTAACGTAAAGCGGAAGATAATGAAAAGAGAAACGTAATGAAAGAATGCATGCACTAACGAAAATGAAAGTGAAAGTAAAGAAAGTCTTGCAAGCAAATGTACAGAGGTGCAGGACTCTAAAATGTTGTTAGCTTAACTGTGTGTGGTTTAGCTAGCCCATTAGGATACACACAGGGGTCTAATTTTTGCAACTGTCTAGTCGTATAGTACATGGATGATAGTGGATACTAACCTCGTTGCTGGTGCCAGGCTATGTGCGTTATGGAAGTCATTTATGATCTTCGGCCCAGTACCAGCTTTGTGCATACGTTTTGGGTGTAGTATACAGATGGGATCTTTGTCGCTTGCTTCGGTGCTGGTGCCAGGCTATGTGCGTTATTGAAGTCATTTATGATTTTCGGCCTAGTACCCGCTTTGTGCATACGTTTGGGGTATAGCTGATGACACTGATCCGGAAAGAAGTAAAGAAAGAAAGTTAAAGAACAGTAAAGGAAGATAATAATGATATTATCTATGTGTACGTATGATGTATGATCATGTACGATAGTAAAGAAAGGTTTTACTACGAAAGTAAAGTATATTTTATTTTAAAACTAGAACTCACTCACCAACGCTGACTTTTATGTGTTTCCAGTTGGCAGGTAAATGTTGCTGAGGATGGCACGAGGTGGCTACTAGGATTGTTTTGGATGACATCCATTTTTTGTTGCGATAATGTTTTTGCATTGTAATGCGAACAAACAATATTTTGTAATGAATGTTGTATTATATTGCAAAAATGATTATTTATATGAAATGAAATGGTTTTTTAAAATGATTCCGCTGCAATATTTTAGTAAAGTTAATGTTAATCATATGTTTTATGTGCGATGATTGACTAGCTTTGGGCGTCCCGAGAACGGGGCCTTACATTCGGATGCCAACTTTGGCAATAATCCCGAATTATCTCAAGAGTGGGGAGTATCACTTAATGATGATAATGATGATGATGATGTTCTTGCAATGAAATAGGAGGATCAAAAGCAAGAACTTCTAGAGGAAGAGTCTCAAGAGGAACCTCCAACACGTCTAATGGGGAGGGACAAAGACAAGAAGCTGGCCAAAATAAAGGGTAGAGTCGTAACTTCTTTTTCTTCACTTGTTTACAAAGCAAAGAGGCTAAGTCTCAATGAAGACTTGGTCGAGATGAAAAATGCAAAGAAGAAAGCTATCCAACATTTCGACAAAAAATTGATACATTCTTTGAGTTGGAAGAGAAGAAGATCTTTTTATCAACACACGTCATATGGATCCATTCCAGTGTGCCAAACATGAAGAATTGTGTAACGAGATAAGAGAGAAATATGGACTGCCTTGTCATAACTAATTTTTCTAGTTTAATTTGTTGTTTCAGTTTATATTGTGGTTTTAGTTAAAGTTGTGATTTTAGTTTAATGTTGTTTTAGTTTAAATCTCTACTTTTATGTAATCTTAGTTAATTAATGATTTGTTTATAATAATACCTAGTTTTTTTGTCTTTTTTCTTGCGGCTAGTTTTTTTTTTGTTTTTTTCCTAATGACTAGTTTTTTTCTCACACCCAAGAATTTCAAAATCTTATTTTATATGATATCGAAGAGCTTGCTATTCGGTTGTTTGAGCTTAACCAAGAAGAAGAGGGAAATATTTTACCAAAGATATGAAGTTGTAGGTAGAAAATAGTCTATCACTAAGACAAAAATACACAAGTTCCATTCGTCAATTGGCATATGACACAACAGCTGACCAATGCGATGAATACTTACGCATTGGTGAAAGTACTACTATGGAATGTCTACAAAAGTTTTGTAGGTCTATCATGGAAATTTATTCATATGTGTTTTTAAAAAAGACCAGCCCAATATGATATTGACCAGTTAGTAGCTGAACATGAAGCCCATCACGGGGTTCCTGGAATGCTTGGAAGCATTAGTTGTATGCACTGGAGTTGGAGAAACTGTCAAACTACATGGAAAGGTCAATATACTTGTGGTGATGATGGGCATCCAACCATTATGCTAGAAGCATTTAAATCACATGACCTTTGGATTTGGCATGCATTCTTTGGAGTAGCTGGTTAAACAACAATATCAATATGCTTAATCAATCCCTAGTTTTTAATCAAATCTTAGAGGGGAGTGCATCATAATGCATGCATGTATTATTTTACATAATATGATTATAGAAGATGAAGGACATTTCATAATTAATTAGTCACGTGAAGAGCAAGAACAAGAGCTAGAAAAATAAAATAACGGGGCCATTATTTCAAACACACCTACAAAGATTTAGAAGCTTACGTAACCAGGACGCTCACCATGCATTGCGGAACGATCTACTAGAATATCTGTGGGTCCTAATCTAATTCATAATATTATTTTTTTAAATTTGTTGATGATGGTGATGATGATAATGGTTCAATACAAAATCATCAACTTCCAAGTTTTTGTTGGTGGTTACAAGTTCACGGGTCATAGAAAATATGATTTTTATTTCAATTACACATGTGTAATATAAAGGTTCATGTGATTTTGTGTGATTAAAGCTTTTAAAGTAATGATTTTTGTGTGGATTAACCAAGCTACATATGTCATCATCCATAATATCCCAAATCCATTAAGTTTTAGGATCCTAAGTTTGGGGGTTATAAGTTCATATGTATTTATGATTTTTAATAAAAATAGGAGATCAAAATAAGATTATTTAGGTGAGTTACCTTGATTTAATGGTGAGATAACTTCTAGAACAGCCCCAGTTCACATGAATTGGCCAAGAGCTAGATAATTTGAAGCAAATATCGAGTTCAGAAGGAGATGGAGGGTTCCTAGTGGTATTGATGGTGGTTTGCGGTGATGAGGGTGGTGTTTGATAGTAGTTTGTCATGGGGTTTGAGAGAAGAAAGAGATAAGTGAGCATAAGAGAGTATTGTTGTGTGTTTATGAATGTATGTGGCTTTGTGGGGTATGCAGATTCAAGGAGCCAAGGGTGTGCATACAGGGCTATTTAGGGTGTAATATGACCACCATAGAGAAAAACTAATCAAGATTTGATCGGTTGCGGGTAATTAGTATTACATCCCAAAATCAAATGTTTAAAGACCAAATTGTTTATCAAAATAAGTTGACTGAATTCCTAAATGTAATGAGTTGTATTAGGCCCGGAAAAATAAGCCTATAGTTATCATTTTTTGTCTTCATGAGCATATTTCAAAAAGAAGTGGGTCAATTTGGGCCAAAAAAAGTTTTCATAGAGTAAGAATAAGCCATAAAATTCTATTGTAAATAAATCACGGGTTAGGATGGGCTAATTATAAACACCAAGTCAATAGGTCACCCACTTCCTCAAACCACCACCGTTCACCAGTTCGCTTTCGTCTTTGTGCAATATCATATATTCAGACCACATATCACCAAAGTTTTCTCTTCTTCATTGTATGATCAGACCACCACCATCCATTTCCTCTTTTTGTGTTCCACAAATACATGTGTATGGTGGTGTTTTCATCGAAAAGCTTTAAAGATCAAGTCAGAAGAAGACCATCGTCAAAACCACCTGACTACCAAATCTCCGGCAAACCTCTTGCTATCGAGTACATTGTTTCTTGGTTCCGTGCAAAACAACAGCTATCCTAGAGGTGCTCTGGTTCGTAGATGATGCACATTATAGATGAAAGAAGAAACAGTAAACAAATATTGTTGAAAATTTATGGGTGTTTTGTATTATTCTAAGATCCACTATACATTAAATTTTTAAAAGAGTAACATAAGTTTTAAAATTTTCATATATTTTTATGATGTTTGTCGAAGAATTGAAAATTTTGTAGTTTTTTATCTGACCCATCCTGACCCACCCAACCTAACCTGTTTTTGACAAGAATCCATTCTGACTCGAACCTTCTCTAACCCAAACTTTTCTTGACCCAATACTTGGCCGACTCGCCCATTTTTCCAGGTATAAGTTATATAAACAAAATCTCTTAAAGGTTTATTCGGGTGCATGATTGATTCCCTATATTGATTACTCTTTAAAGTTAAGCCTTAATTACCTGAAAAGCATACTAAAAAATGTTAACATAATGTTGGTATGTAAGGTCCTTCAACAACAGAGTCCCACATCCTGGAGTCTTGAGACTTGATAAAGCCTTCCATTCTTTGACACCAAGTATCAAAGTCTTCAGGATTGATCAGTGGAGACTTTATCATGGTTCCAATTTCCATGTCAGCTTTAGAAATAGCTGCTATTTGAGATGTTAAGTATTTTGTATGTGTGAGGGATCTTAAGATGGTGAAATCTTATATCAAGAGCCTGGAACACTCTGATACCAAATGCGGGACCATTAAAAGGGTGCAATTCACTTTTACAACACCACAACACAAGTGGAGAGTATTTAATAACACTTAACAGATCAAATAGGGAACTAGAAGAACCACTTTATATGAGAGCTAAGAAACACAAGTAATAAAGAGACAAAACTAGAACAGAACAACACAAGTATTTGGTTTTCAAGGATGATGTATATTTCTCTCTAGTTCCTTACAAGTGTTTACAAAGCAATGCTAATAAGATACAAGAACCAGAGATACTTATACTACAACCTAAAGCCGACCATACTTTGAAGGCCAGTTGGATACATGATCTAGACAACAACAAAATCAATGTATAGTCAAAAGGCAGATTGCCTTTTGACTAGTGACTATGACATGTCATAGCTCACATTCTAATATATTACAAAAATGATAAAAGTACATAAAGTAGAAAGTACAGTCTCAAGACCTCAATGTACAGTTACCAAAAGTATGGACCTTTCACTAACTCATTTAAAGTTGGTGTTTAATCAGAGTTGCAGTGGAAAGGTGGTCCAGCTTCATGGTAAAGGTACAACAGATAATAGTATGTGTTCAAAAGTCTTTGGAAGAAATCTATCTTCAAGAGTTGGCTTCGGAGACTTTGTCTTTGAAGCTTCGGAAGACTTCATGTTTGGCTTCAGAAGATATTGGTCTTGGCTTCGGAAGATTTCACACTTAGAATGTTTTCTGAGGAAGAGTGTAAAACTTCTGAAGCATTCTACTTGAGTACACTTGTGCATGCATGCAGGAGAGACTTTAGATGTCTTGGGTTGCATCAGCCTTATATGAAACCTTAAAATCCATAACTATGACCTTATTTTATGTGTGGTTGATTGTTTTTAAGTGTTAGATCTTACTTTCTTGAGTTTATTTACATATATATGCAGGATTGGTTTTGTCACTTAACACTTGGTTTTTCTCTCAGACTCACTTATGTTACACTTAGATAAGATGAAGCAGAGTCTATTCTAAGAGTTGATGATAATATAATAAGTAACAATGAATACAGAAAGATAATTTTCAAGGTACTTGCATATATTGCTTCTCAACTCAAAGTGTTACAAGACTCTTACAAGCAGAGTTTATGAGTTACAATGAGAAACTATATATAATACTACCTACATCCGGATATACTTTGATACGAGCTGGAATCCTCTAACTAAAACAAATACTACAAAGCTATAGTTTAAGGTATCTTAGATAATATCTTATCTAAGATATGGTAGTCCGGACATGTCCCTAACTTACCTTTTGTCACCAACTAAAGTTGGTAACTTGTACTAACATAAAAAGGTGAATAGTGGAATAAAGTATGGTCAACTATATGGGCTTTTGGGAAAACGCCATGCAGTATCAGATGTTGCAGCGGAGTGTCAGAGACCATACTTGTGTCCACTGGTTCATAGCAGTGTCTTCCGAAGGTTAAATGGCTTTGGAAGAACAAGTACTTCCGAAGCCACTTATACTTCAGAAGAGGCTACTTCTTCTGAGGCTTGATGGACTTCTTCTATTCTTCATTCTTCGGAAGTTCACTTATGATCTTTTCTTCTAAGACTTGATTTTCGGAAGTGAGCACTTTATCTTCGGAAGTAGAGTTTGTCTTCGGAAGCAAAACTATTACATTGTCTTTGGAAGAACTCTATTTCCTTCGGAAGTCCATATTTAGCTTCGGAAGTCCTTTGTAAGTTTCACCAAAATTCGTCTAAGTGATTTGGTTTTGGTTGCACCAGCCTTCTTCTTGATCCAATAAACTCCCCCTAGGCAGATGCTATCAAAACCTCACTTATTTCTGCTTCTCAAAACTTTCAGCACCAAGGAAAGTAGATATTTATCTGCTTCTTTGTTCTTCCCTGAAGTAGTGCTGAGAAGCTTGTATAGATCATTTGTTGATAGGAACTCCATTCTGTCACCCTGAATGATATGCACCCTCTGTTGGGTCCCTCTGAAAAGAGTTAGTTGATGAGAGTTGTAGTCATACTCCTATCTAAATATAGGTTCCATTTTAGGGCCTTCCACCATCTATAAAAAAGCAGTGCTTTTGGTGGTTGACCTTTCCTTGTCTTCCTTCTCTCTTAGTTTCAACTCTTATTCAATCCTTGCCTTTGTGGTAAGCTCAACAATATGAAGGCTACTAAGACGACTTTTGATGTGAGCAGCAGTTTCAGAGTTGGAGGGATTGGAGAATGGTTTCTCTGCTAACTCAGCAATATCAAATCTGTTGGAGTGTAGCAGAGAGGAGGCATTCAGCCTGTTGCTTTCTCCATTCTCTCTCTCCACAACAAAGTTGTGAGAGGCTTCATCGAACCTCCACTAGATGATTTTCTTTCTGGGAACAAGAGGTTGACTAGGAATCTTGTCCCCTTTCTTTGTGTCTAGCAGAGTCACCAGTTTTCTTCTTAGTTTCTTCTCTTCATCATTTAAGGAGTCAGAGTTGAGACCAAGAAGTCTAGCAGCATGGTCTAGTGTTCCTCTGGGCAGATCAAGAAATTGATCTCTTATGAAGGAACATGAAGATCCATCAACATAGGTTAGTTTGACAGAGTATTCTTCACAAGAGACGTCACTCAAAGTTATGCAGTTTGAGAGCTTTGTCTTGATTGCCTTGAATTCTTCTAGGGAGAGATGTTTGGAAGGCTGAGAGGATGGTTGGGAAGGTTGTGGTGCAGTGGTTCTGGAGAGTGTTTTGGGTTGAAGGATGGGTAGTTTAGGTGGTTGAGGTGAGGAAGTGGGAATGGATAGTGGTGTAGGTTCAGGTGTGAAGGGTTCAGTTTTTATTATGAATGGAGAGGGTGTTAGTTCAGGTTGGGCTTGAGTGGTTGGTTTGAAGGTCATCCCCTGTACCCTTCTATACATCTCTTTCCTTTTGCCTAAACGAATGTCAGCCTTGATTTCACTAACAATTCGTTGGAGTGTATTTTCAGATATGGGTCCCACCTGCTTGCCAGAGAAGTCGTGAGCCCTGAGATAGTCTTTCATCCAGGCTTTCTCACCTAACTTCTTGGTCGTAGTGAACCTTGCTTCTTCTTCTTCTTCTTCTCCCTCAACTTCTCTTTTTTAGCTTTCTTTATCTCTTTCTCCTGTTGATCCTGCTCTTTGTTGAAGAGCCAAAGGATCGTATCATCATTGTGTGAAGATATCTCTTGAAGAGAGAAACCTCTGGAGGTTAGGAAAGCTATCATTTCCCTCCTGAGCTGGATGTCAGCTTTCCTCTTTTCTCTTTCTTTCTCTTCCTTTAAGGCCAATCGTGCTGTTTCCTTCTGTTGTTCATTCCGCAGCCTGGTTGCCTTTTCCAGTTCCACCTACTCCTCTAATGGTAACAGGAGTATGTCTTCATTGGCAGCTCCAAGCTTGATGAGCTAGTCAATGCTCTCTACTCTCTTCTTGTTGTTGACTGCCTCCTGGTTGGCTGCAACTGCTTTGGAACCGGCAGCTAACATCTTCCCAGTTGGAAGTCTTCCTTTTCTTTTGAGCTTTTCAATCTTCTCCTCTTCTTGAAGCTCTTCCATAGTCATTTTCTACTTTCCTTTATCATCTTTTGAAGTGCTTGACTTTGGTGGTTCTTGGAGAGAGGATTCAGATTGTGAGAGAGGTAAAGAGGGTGTTTGAGCTAGAGGTTGATCAAGAAAGTCCTCACTATTCACCTCAGATGCTAGCTCTAGAATTCCATCTGTGATGATTAGATCCTCGAACAGTGAGAACAAACCTTCTGCAACTTCCATTTCAGCTTCGGAAGACTCAACTTGTTCTTCCGAGGCTTTGACTTCTGCTTCGAAAGTTTGAGGGAGTGCAGTTTCTATCCCAGCTGTTTCGGTTGCTGGGCCATCAGTCCTTATTTCCCCTTCGAATTGAATCTCCGATTCCATTTGGACCTTAGGTTAACCAACTTCTTCCTCAGTGGTAGAAGGTGCACTGATCCTCTGAAGCTCTTCATCTCCAAAATACATCATAGCTGCATCAGGGCTTGGCTGATCTAGAGAGGATCTGAACAGAAACTTAGGGAAGAGTATATAGAGATCTCTGAGCATCCTTGGGTCAATTTGCAGTACAACTTGGGATGTCTTAGAAAAGGTAGTTGCAATGGGAGCCAAAAATTTAGAAGTTGAAGTTTGGCTCAATGGTTCCTCAGGTGTTTGTCTCTGAGCACTCTCCCCCTTTTTGGTAGTATCATCTTGAGAGCTAGAGGAAGAGGTCAAAGAGATCTGAATGGGTACATGCCTAACAGATCTCTTAATCTGTTTCTCAACTAGTTGAGCCTTGAGATTGTCAATCTCAAGTTGCTGAGTGGCTGACCTATCCTCTAAAGTCCTAACCTTGGACTCAAGGTTTGAGACTTTAGAAAGCAGGTCTTCAATGGTGAGTTGCATTGTTCCCTCATCTTCTTTTGAAGAATCACGGGGAGATGAGTTAACATACCTAGTATGTTCAGCCTCACCACCATATGTGGTTTCTTGGCACCCTGGTTTCCCTTGCTTAA
>BJCM01207059.1:0-11296 GCA_018326385.1 Flaveria bidentis
GAGTATTTGATCTCGTTTTAGAAAAACTTGGTTTTGCATCATAAAGTTCAATTATCTTTTTGGGCATCTGATAATAAGGACAATTAGGAGAGATATGTCAATGTTTTCTACAACTGTAGCATGATCTCGCTTCCACAGATTGAAGAAAATTTTTATGTGGTGTTAAGTTTGGTAAGGGTGTGAGGTGTGTCTGGTTAGGTTTTGTCACTTCTCTTTTAGATGTTTGATCTTCTTTAACAAGATATTTGGACTTTGATGAGTAACACTTTTTGGTTAACTGGTTTAGTCATTTTGGATTTAGAAGTAGACATGTGTGAACCTGACCATAAATTAACCTTTCAGTTTGATCATCCAAATTTTTTATAGGCATCTTCTCTATTGATTTCAAAGTAGATTTCTTCTGTTTAGTGATATTTTTCACAGGTTTGCCTGTGGAATCGGGATCACTAACCAAAAGAGTGGAATCGGTTATTATTGATTGGTCTACATTTAGTGTTCAAAAGGACTACATGTGGTGGTGGAACTACTTTATAACCCAGACCTTCCCCATTATTTTGTTTTTTCACTAAGTTTTGAACTATGTGAGAAAAACTAGCCAAACCATGCAGTTTTTGTTTTAAAGATTCAACTCCAACTTCTAAAACAACTTTTCTCTTTTTCATTTCTTCCAAAGAATTTAAATAAAACTTTTTGTCATTTGTTTGATTTAATGCAACAACCTCGGTTTCCCTTAGTTGTTTTCCCCAAAATTCTATTTTTTATTTGAAACTACACTCATTTTGTTTTAAAATACGATTAGCCTCAGTGCAGAGTTATAAATCGTTTAGTTACACTACAAGAAAATGAAGCTAATGAAACTCATGTAAAATGTTGTGTTAGGCCTTGAAAAGGTTGCATTATGCCTAATGTAACCTTCTATCAAGGGCTGAATTAGATGAACTTGCATTAGATCTAATGTAACTTTTTTATTAGATAATGCTACTTTTTTAGAAAATGTTGCATTTGTTAATCAAATGCAACTTTTTCAAGATGCAACCTTTTTTATATGCTAATGCAACTTAAATTTTACTTTAAATGTAACTTTTCTAACACTCAAATGCAACCTTTGCTATACCAAGATACAACCTTATTCCACATCAAATGCAACACTTTTTAGTTTTTTAATTTCAACAAAAGCAATATATTTATAGACAAATGTAACTCTATAACTCATTGTTTGAAGTAATGCAGTTTCTATTAGTCTGCAATAGTATCTCAAATACATCAACATAATAATTATATAAATACATACATAATATATTGTAATGTAACATGTGTTTGACCTTAAAATAACAACATAAACATAATAAAGTTGTTAATTACTATTATAAAAAATAAAGAAAAACCTCCTAATCATCTCTAAGATCCTCAAGTACTTCGGCAGGTAGCTTTTCCATTATATTCCGCATCGTAGCTTCAAAGTTTGCTCGTTGACTATCAAAATCTTTTCGCATAGCTTCAATCTCAGCATTTTTCCTTTCATGATCTTCTTCAATCTCTTTTCTCATTTCAAGAAATTGTGTTTTTTCAACATCAAGGCTCGCTTTAAATGATTCCATAAACCCCCTGGAAATCATGTATGGTTCCTCACCGCCATTCATTTTTTTCATCATTGTTTTAGTAACACCTTTGCCATAAAGTCGAAGGTAACCATCACGCTCCTTGTCCATTACAATCGTAAAAGGATCAACCAAAGCACTTCCATCTTCTGAAGGTTTGTAATTCTTCATTTGTTCCTTTAAAAGAAAATAAGAAAATATTTTAATAATACAACCAATAAAACAATAATACAAAATACAAGTTGCTTGTTGAAAAGTATTTAAGTAACAATATAAGTTGGTAACCAGCAAACATGCAACAACTAGGATAAAGACTATTGATGTGGAGGTTATATGCAAGCATGCTTATATGTATATTTTGTTATCACACCACAATTGCTAAATTAGTCATCTACAGTTAAGTGCTTAGAACTATACAACAAATAATTGGCTTTTACAAGTCAACACATACGAAATAATTTGTTCTAGATACTCAAATTGAAAAGCTAAAAAGAACTTACAACTTTCCTTGAAGTGTCATCATATGATTCAAGATATACACGTCCTTCGGTCCTTTTACATGTGCGTTCAAATATTTGGGTTAAACTAGGTAACTCCTTGTTTGGGTCATCATTTATAAGTATTCATTATAACAAGCATTAATAAAAAATCAACATATTGAACGACAAAAAACTTAAATCACAAGAAAAATAAAGATATTCTACCATCTCTTCACGAATCCTAGCAAAACTTTTTGGGCCTGTAGTATGCATATTTTTTTGAGACATGCGTATTTCTTTAGCCCGCAAACAACGCTTCTAAAATACACATTAATATAAACAACTTAACAAATAGAAAATTTTAAATAATAAATACTAGTAATAGATAAATTATCAAGAAAATTACCTCCACATCTTTATTGTTCCATAACCTCAACAACTATGAGAAATGATCTTCTGGAATGTTTCTAGGTCGGTTCTTCCATCTTGTTTTGTTATCCGTATATTGATAAAAGTATTTTTTCTTAAACCTACATTTGTGGACTTTATACGACGGTCCAATACTCTTTAAAACCCAACTTTTAGCAGCATTAGGCACATCGTATTTTTCCTATAAAGAAGATAGAATTTAGTTCAAAATAAAATATAAAAAATAAATGAAATAAAACTATGTAAAGCCTTACCAAATACTCGCAATTTTGTCTTTGTGTGGTACCTTGTTCCATGAGGTAGGGATAAATGGTGCATAACTATGATTATGAGCTAGCGTTCCTAAAAATCAAGAGAATCATCCAACTACATCCTTCCCTTTTGTTACCAGTCCCACGGGTTGTCCAAATTCATTACATATAATGACCTCTCGCTTATCAACTTTTCAAGTGTGCACAAGATGCAACATTGTTGGTCCTCTTTTTTTGTTTTAGATTCTAAACTCAAGCATACATCAAAATTTAATATATATGTATATAAATGAATATATAATCAATAACAAATCCAAACACATGATATAAGAAGTTAAAGCTAACCTTTTGCCTTTTCTAATTCGGGTTGTTGTAATTTATCTTGAACTACTGTGTCATCCTCATCTTCCAAATCATCATGGCTAGCATCTCGTTCTATCTCATCATCATTACTTGCAGATGAATAAAGTTCATGTCCTCATTTTCATCATCTTGGTCAACCTAACCTTGTCTTGTTACATACAACACCATAAATAAATATAAATTACAACTAACTATGAAGAACCAAATAAACTTAGAGAAACCTAATGAAAGTTAAGTAAACTAATCAACTAAACATAACTTGCCTTTATCATGAAAGTTAAGTAAACTAATAAGCTAACTAACAACTAACTATGAAGAACCAATTAAATTTAGAGTAACCCCCTATTTTGTATTTGGTTAAACAAGTAATAATGAAAGAACTTGCCTTTCTTTTACCATGAGAAATTTGATAACAAACTAACAGCTTAAACATAACATTTGCAACTTGTCGGAGACATGCTTAGAGATTCTTATGAGTTATGGTGTAACATAATAGTATTTAATATTAACATGCCCGGATGAAATGTGAAAGTTACACAACATAAGTACCTTGAGATCTCACAATATACCCTTTATTCCCATCGTACTCCAAACCTGTTGGTTCCATATCTACTTCATTTATAACTAAAAGCATATTAGAGTAAATTAGTATGACAAGTTGTTTGACTGACTTGTTATTACATAATAATTAAATGGACTTTAAGATCATAAAAATGATACCTTGAAATATTTCATCATCACCATCATCATCCTCATCAACAAGAACCAAATTTTTTTACTTTCCACCAAGATTGTCAAAGACTTTGTAATGTTTTTTACTCCTAAATCTTGAAGTCTTGCTTGGTTTTCTTGAACCCTTAATTGTTTAAGTTTTTTATAATCATTCAACTGTGTTTTGTTTGCCATTAGACCTGTCAAATTCAATATTTACAAGTTTATATAGGGTATCCAAAACAATAATAATATTCATGCACTAAGTTACTTATATTGACAGCCATAGAGGAGTAATAATACCTGGGCTCAATAACTTTCATAAAGACGTGTTATTTATTATGTTAAAGTAGAAACAAGTTGAAATGGATGTATTCTAGCTTCTAAGTGGTAGAGGACGTGGGAAGGAGCATACTGGAGAAGGATGGAGAATGTAGGCTGGGATCGAACTTATGCTTCAAATATGGGAAGACGGGGCATATAGCAAAGGACAGTCATACGATCCGATGTTTTAACTGTGGCGTGGAGGGCCACATGAGTACAGACTGTAAGAAGCCGAGGGCTGAGGGTTCTGGGGTGAAGAAGACTAGAGGTGAAGGATCGAGGGCGAGCTCCAGAGCATTCACAATGATGTAGGAGGAGGCTAGGACGGACCCTGATGTCATGTCAGGTACGTTTCTAGTAAACCGAACTTTAGGTTCTATGTTATTTGATTCTAGTACTAGTAAAAGTTTCATTTCTGCTGCTTTCTATGCTAAGTGCCTATTAGTAGTAAGAATATAGATGTGCCCTTTGATATAGAAACTGTCATAGGGAATTCTTCCAGGATTTCTAAGATGATAGAAGGATGTGATGTGTAATTGGAAGGTCATAAGTTTCCGGTTAGATCGTTCTTGATGACCTTAGGTGGTTTTGATATGGTTCTTGGGATGGATTGGTTGGCGGACTACCAGGCGAACATTGTGTGTTGCAAGAAGATGATTCGATTGATAAAAGCTGACGGGAGTTCAGTAACGGTTTATGGTGATCGGGTCATGATGATTCCGAAAGTAATCTCAATGGTGGTGGTGGGAAAGTGCATGAGGCGTGGATGTAGCGCCTACTTGGCTTATGTAAAGGATGTGGAAAGCCAAAACCACAACTGTCTGATGTACCGGCTGTGTGTGACTTTCCTGACATGTTCCCAAAAGACTTACCAGGAGTGCCACCTGACCGAGAGATCAAGATCCAGATTGATTTGATACCGGGTGCCCAACCTGTCGCCAAGGCACTGTATCGGTTGGCGCCTACTGAGATGAAATAATTGATGGTGCCCCGGTATCGCCAAGAGCTGCTTGATAAGGAGTTCATTATACCGAGTATCTCTTCTTGGGGTGCCCCGGTGTTGTGCGTGAAGAAGAGATATGGTAGTATGAGGATGTGTATTGACAACCATGAACTGAATAAGTTGACGATAAAAAACCGATACCCCTTACCAAGAATTGATGATTTGTTTGATCAGCTACAAAGTGCCAGTTGGTTCTCAAGGATAGATCTTTGATCGGGCTACCATCAGTTAAAGGTGGAAGAGCATGATGTCCCTAAAACAGCTTTTCGCTCCCGTTATGGTCAATACGAGTTCCTCGTTATGTCATTTGGTTTGAACAATCCATCGGCTGCTTTTATGGACCTGATGAATCGAGTGTGTCGGCCGATGTTGGATAAATCAGTGATTGTGTTTATTGATGATATCCTGATTTATTTGAAGAATAAGATTGAGCATGCCGGTCACATTTGGTAGGTTTTGGAGATGTTGAGAAAAGAGAAGTTGTACGCTAAGTTCTCCAAGTGTGCATTCTGGTTGCGCGAGATTCAATTCTTGGGTCATGTAGTGAATCCTAACGGGATTATGGTGGACCTGACAAAGGTGGAGGTGGTGATGCAATGGAAGTCTCCAAAGACGCCATCTGAGAACAGTTTCTTGGATTTGACAGGCTATTACAGAAGATTCATCCAAGACTTCTCCAAGATCGCTTCTCCATTAACCAAGTTGACCTAGAAAGATGTAAAGTTTGTATGGGGTCAAGCTCAAGAGAAGGCGTTCAAGGAATTGAATGTGGAGTTGACTCAAGCTCCTGTTCTGTCATTGCCTAATGGAAGTGAAGATCTGGTGGTTTATTCTTATACTTCCTACTCAGGGTTGGGGTCAATTATCCCATTCATGACTTGGAGCTAGCAGCCATGAGGCAGAGGAGATGGTTGGAGCTTATAAAAGATTATGATTGTGACATCCACCACCATCCAGGTAAAGCCAATGTGGTGGCGGATGCCCTTAGCCGAAAAGAGATGCCCGAGCCGATTCGGGTGAAAGCATATCAGTTGATCATGACTTCGAATGTGATAAAGAAAGTCAAGGAGTTACAAGATGAAGCGTTGAAAGAATATCATCTTAACTCTGAAAGAATGAGAGGTCTAGTTGCGGAAATGGGTGAAAACACGCTCGATGTTAGAACTCGATTTGGACGCATGTGGATTCCTCGTATTGGGGATCTACGCATGAAGATTATGGATGAAGCTCACAAGACTCGATACTCTATTCATCCTAGTGCCACGAAGATGTATCAAGACATGTAGAAAGATTATTGGTGGCTGGGTATGAAACACGATGTGGTGGAGTATGTGAGTAAATGCCTTACTTGTCTACAGGTGAAGGCCGAGCATTAGAAGCCGTATGGGAAGATCCAACCTTTGGACATATCGGAATGGAAGTGGGAGCATATCACCATGGATTTCATTATGAAGCTACCGCGTACCCTGAAAGGGTATGATGCTATATAGGTGATTGTTGATCGTCTGACGAAGAGTGCTTAGTTTCTACCGATCTGCGAGACACATTCAACCAAGAGGTTGGCGGATCTTTTAATTAAGGAGATTGTAACTCGTCATGGTGTACTGGTATCTAATCGTGATACCCGGTTTATATCAAAATTTTGGATGAAATTCCACGATGCTGTGGGGACGAGGTTGCATATTAGCAAGGCTTATAATCCTCAGACCTTGGAGGATATGCTTCGTGCATGTGTTATCGATTTTGGAGGAAGTTGGGATGACCACTTACCGTTAGCAGAATTCTCATATAAAAACAGTCATCATGCCAGTATTGGTATGCCTCCTTATGAAATGCTATATGGTCAGAACACTCGTTTGTTGGGGTGATATTGGTCAGAAAGAATTAGGAAGCATCATGGTGATCGAGGCTACGACTGAGAAGCTTGATAGGATCGAGGCCTTCATGAAGGCAGCCAAAGATAGACAGAAGTCGTATGCTTATAAACGACGTAGACCGATTGAGTTCCAGGTGGGTGAAAGGGTTATGTTGTAAGTCTCATCTTAGAAGGGTATCAATCGGTTTAGAAAGCGGGGCTACTTGAGTCCGAGATATATAGGGCCTTTCCGAATCATTGCTAGAGTAGGATAGGTGGCCTATAGGTTGGAGTTACTAGATAAGTTAAGTGGAATTCACCAAACATTGCATGCATCTCATCTAAGGAAATGTTTAGCAAACGAGGATATGATTGTTCCACTAGAGGATATCGAGGTAGATGAACGACTCAATTATGTGGAACAACTAGTGGCAATCATTGATCGAAATAAGAAGAGGCTGAGGAATAAAGTGGTTCCTGTTGTGCGTGTACAGTGGAAGCACATGATGGGATCTGAGTCTACGTGGGAGACTGAAGAAGAGATGAGACAACATTACCCACGTCTGTTCAAGGAATAATAGGTTTCGGGGACGAAACCTAATAAAGGGTGGTGGACTTGTAACGCACAGTTATTTTTAAAGACAAAGAACAAAGAATAAAGTGATGTAAAAAGAAGGAAAAGAAATAAAACCCAAGTCTAGTGCTTAAAAATGACAAAAAGGACAAAATCTTTGAAAAGTTGGTGATAAAGGTGGCATGGCCGCCCATCACCCTTTCTACACACAATTCTCGGACATTTTAGAGACAGAAGGAAAGAGAGCGGAAAATTCTCGGCTTTGAAGGAAGAACAAAAGAATTCAAATTCCAGGTAAGAATTCATGTGTTCATAATGTTCTTGACTGGTTTTATCCTCAGGTTTATGCTTTTTAGTGTTTGTATGTGATCGGGTATGTTTTTAGTGGGTTTCTAGGCGGTTGAACTCAATTGCAAATGAGTTTGGAAGAAGCCATACTCAAGAACTGCAAAGGTGAGTTCTAGAACCCCCTTTTTTACTGGTTTTAATTGATTTTGGGGCTGGAAGTGCATGAATGTATGTTTTCATTAAACTAGATTTACCCGTATGTATGAATGTGTGTATGTTGATGTTATGATGTAATGATTAGCTATGTTCATGCTTGATGGATGTATGGTTGTGTTTCTAAGGCTTAAAAGGTAAGACTTAAGCTTAGAACATGATGAATGGTGATTGGGAACTGAAATATGATGTTTAAGGCTCATAAGTTCTGTTTTAGAATTTGCCAAAGTAGGGAAAAGAATTGCGGATAAGTAATGGAAGTCAATGCGGATGAGAAGTTAATGCGGATGAGCATTAATTATTAAGTAAGTCAATGCGGATGAGTAATGGAAGTCAATGCGGATGAGTAATGGAAGTCAATGCGGATGAGCATTAACCACTAGGTAAGTCAATGCGGATGAGTATTGGAGGAAATGTGGATGAACATTGACTAATTATGGGAAATGCGGATGAGTAAAGTCAATGCAGATGAATAAATACGGATGAAGTAAAACAAATGCGGATGATGTAAGACAAATGCGGATGAACTATCGCAAATGCAGATGAACAAAAGACAAATGCGGATGACCACTTAGAATGTTTTCTAACTCTCTGGGAAAAGGGATGAATGTAGGCATTGACTAAGGAGGTTCCCAGGGGCTATATAAGCTAACTTTCAAGGTCACAGATGTTATGATGGGCATGTTATGATGTATGTTTGATGCTTATGCATGATGGTATGTATGATGTATGTGATGTATGTATGATGCCCTGTATGATGATGTTGACTGTTTATGTTCCTTGTTGTATGATTATTTACCCTTGGCTTTATGTTGAATGTTAATGAATGAAAGGAAATTATTATGTAACGTAAAGGGGAAGATAATGAAAGAGGAACATGATGAATGAATGCATGCATTAATGAACGATGGAAAGTAAAGAAAGTCTTGCAAGCCTGGTAGGTCGGGACACGTCCCATTGTAGGGTGTTAGCGCAACAATGTGTGGGTTAGCTACCCAAGAAGGATGCACATCGAGGTCTTTCTTTGTGATTGACCATATGTATAGAACCTTTGTCACTTACCCTAGATACTATGGCCAGGATGCTATGTGCCATGGTAGGGGGTCTATGATGGACCCAAACCCAGTATCAGCTTTATGCATGACGGTAGGGTATAGCACATGACAATGGTACGCCTGAATTTACCCTAGGTACAATGGCCAGGCTGTTGTACGCCATGACGGGGGGGTCTATGATGGAACCCAGCCCAGTACTAGCTTTATGCATGATGGTAGGGTAAGGTTCATGGTTTTGATGAAGTAATGATAAACGAATGAATGAAAGTAATGAATGTGAATGATAATGATGTATGATGAATGAAAGAAAGTTAATGAATGGATGACGAAGATAATAATGAGATTATCTATGTGTACGTATGATGTGTGATCACATGCAAAAGTAAAGAAAAATTATAATGAAAGTAAAGTATGTTATATTATAAAACTAGAACTCACTCAGCAACGCTAACTTTTTATGCATTTTCCAGTTGGCAGGTGAGCATTGCTGAGGATGGCGCGGGACAGCCACTTGGCATTTTTGGATGGCATTCTTTTGTTACTGTTTTTGCATTGTAATTCGAACAAATGAAAATGTGTAATGAATGATTGTATTAACTTGCAAAAGCAGTTATTATGAAATGAAAAGTTATTTAAATGTTCTGCTACGATGTTTTTATGAAAGTTAAATGTAATTGTATGTTTTGTGAGCAATGATTGGCCAACTGTAAGCGTCCTGGGAGCGGCGCCTTATATGTTGGTATCAGAGCCAATGTTTAAGTGAAACAAGTAAATTTTCAAAATAAATCTAAACTTAAATTGAAATTGGGACAGACAGGGAAGGGATGCCAGTCCGAGAAGCTGCATGCCATCAGGTATTTTCTTAATGATTAACTGGTATTACAAGCACATGTTATGTGGGTATGTGTTGCTGGTAGATTTAGATACTGGCGTAGTCAGGACAGGTAATGCTTGGGGTATGAAGAGTAAAGTAAGTGGCTTATCACAACTGGCCACTGTAATTAGGGACTTACTATACCTGACATAAACTGAGTTGTTCCCTTGAATGACCGTGTTACTATTTGAATCTTTCATCGAGTGTGTGAGGATGGCCAGTGGTAGATCATATAAAGCTTCACGTGGTGGAGGACGTGGTGCTGAACCACGGGTTATGAGAGGAAGGCCTAGAGCAGAAAAGGTGGTTCATGAAGAACCAGAGACCTCTTATCCGAAGGGTGGTGATTAGAGTGCTAATTTGAGACCCTCAATGAAGGAGGCGGTTATGGAGGAAGTTCATCAGGTCATGCAGACGATCGTACCGTCTGTGGTGACCAAAGTGATAAAGGCTGCTAGAGATGGGGAAAGAAGGGAAAGGAGTAGACCTACGGGCAAAAGGAGACAGCCCGAGACTGAGACAGTTTTGTCGGATGATGAATAAGAAGAGAAAGAAGAATAGGCTACGCTGGAGGAGGCTCAAGGCTGTAACTACGGGGCGTTTCAACGATGCATGCCCTCTACTTTCAATGGTATCAGCACTGCTGCTGCTGCTCATCGATGGGTGAGAGAAATTGAAGTTGTTCTAAATATCAGCGAGTGCTGGGAGGATTAGAAAGTGAAGTTTGCTACACACTCTTTCATGGACTCAGCTTTATGCTAGTGAGACAATATTGTCCAAGCTGAGGGTAGCAGGGCTATCAGGAAGATGAAATGGATAGAATTAAAGAAGTTGGTGATTGAGGAGTTCTGTCCTCACAGGGAAATGGATAAGGTGGAAAGAGAGTTCGTGCAACTGGAGGCAGGAACCATGACACATCAGCAGTACACTCCGAAGTTCAACGAGATGGCACGTCTGGTTCCGGACCAAGTGACGCCTTTGTCACGAAAAGTTAAGAGGTACATCCAAGGCTTGCCGGCGGATATTGGCAGGCACATGATCGTTGCCCAACTAAGCATGTTTAGGTCGGCGGTGGATTTGGCAGGGAGGTTGTATGTGATGGGTTTGATAGACCAAAATCAAAGTTGTTTAACCATTTTAAACATGAAAACGCAGCGGATAAAAGCCCTAATAATATGATTCATAATCTGAAATATTAAGGTTCTTTACTTGTTTTAACAAACCCAAGAGCAAAGGATCAATCATATGTGTTTGAACAAGCTATCAACAAGATATAACA
>BJCM01207060.1:0-13353 GCA_018326385.1 Flaveria bidentis
ATAAGAGTTTAGCTCATAATGAGCTTGAACATAACAATAAATAACATAGAAGATAGATATGAAATCATTAGTGAAATGGAACAATCAAACCAGTGATCCACAATGGATGATGTTTAGGCAATCCCGAGCTTCTACCAAGTGTTGTATGCACCTTCCGAGCCTCCAAATGGTCTTGAAGACTCAATTTCTGAGAGAATTCTATAGAGTAACTCTCCCACCAAAGCTTGCCAAAATAGTTAACTTAGTCCTCTATTTATAGGCTTTTTTTAGTGTTTAAGCATAGCCCCGTGCCTAAAAGGCATGGCCCCGTGCTAGTACAATGCTTACGAATATTAGTTGGCTCGTATGTGTAGGGTGTGTTAGGCACGACCCCGTGCTTGATGAAGCACGACCCCGTGTTGGATGTGAGGCACGACCCCGTGTCTCATGGGGCACGACCCCGTGCCTCATGGGGCACGACACTGTGCTTGCTTTTAGGGGACATTATTTTTTGTCCCATTGGATGTCCAAAAACGGGGGTGTGTCAATTTAGCACAAGGGTGTGTTCCAGGCAAGGCATGGGGACGTGCTTAATGAGGCATGACCCCATGCTTGGACTCCAAAGCTTGGATTACTTCAATTTCTTGTCAAATATTATTTTTTGTCCATCTTGCCCTTTTAAACACATGAAAACACAATTTAACATTTCTAAGCACACATTCATCATTTTAAGAGAGATATTGAGGAATAATTGATGTACTTTTGATAGGATTTTTATGTATAATTTGGATCACATCAAACATCCCCACACTTGAACTTTGCTTGTCCTCAAGCAAAATAACTTAAAATGACAATTCCACCAAAAACCAAATAAAGCAAATAATAAATATGTTTTCCGGGAAATACTCAAGTAAATACTATTTTCATCCAAATGTACACATTTTAAGCATATGTAAAATGATATCCTAGAAAGCAATAGAATAGTTAGTGAAGATTATTATCATGTAAAAATCTACAATTCTTACAAGATGCACTCACACTCGGCTAAATATACGGAGTCATAATTAAGATTAAGTATGACTAGTGCACTTAATTACCTATTATGAATACGTGTGAAATCATATACTTGTTAAGGGATCAAATCTCCACCTACTTAGATATTTACTTGCATAAATCGTTACATCTTTGATGGGTTGTAACTTGGCTCGGGCTTGGGCATGGAATATTTGGAAAAAGTGGCTAAATGCTAAATACAATGGTCTTGGCTTATTTTTCTAACATAAACTATAAGAAAAGCAATAAAAGGTTCCCTATACAATACTTCAAGTTAAAAGAGATATGCTAACTCAACGACTCGTGTAAGGTCAGATTGTCAAGACCGTACTTTGCTTTCAAGAACCGTACTTCCTCTTTCACCTGAAGATACACAAAACTCTCCTTTAGTAAGGATCGTTTGGCTTGAAGCCTAATAGCATCCAATCCTATCAGCTCTATGTATTTGTATTGAGACTCGGTTTGGTTCTTTTTACATTTCCCATTGTGGGACCAATTTCCACAGTTCGGGCATCTTTCGTATCTTTTTGCCCGCCTCTGTATAGCACTTTTTGATATTTCACAAAATGGTGAAACTTGTTCTTTTTTTCGCCATTTCTTTCTTGCGTGAAAAGTGAGGTTGAAAATTTGTTCACGGATTTCCGGGGGAAGTCCTGATTTTTTGTGGTGAAGGCAACAAAGCAAATTAAAATCAAAAGAATGCATTCTAGTTCTTTTAGGTCTGCCAGTTAATGACCAGATTTATTTTTTTTAATTTTATTTTTATATTTTTAAGCTAAAAACATGTCTTTAACGAAAAACAGGTTTTGTTGAAGGCATTTTGGTTAAGTGACTTGGTGGTTCGGGTGATTGAGAAATAAAGACGTTTAAGCTCAACGAGGCTAACTAGGGTTGACGTTTGGGAGAAAATAAAGTAAAAATGGTTGGGGCTTGAATGGTTAAGGTTTCCTAATACCTAACTCGTTTTTCTACAACAAATACTAAGGTCTTGAAATATATACCCAAAGGAAGTTCTAATCACACGTATCATAAGTCACCCTCAATTATCCAGAATGAAAGTAGAATTGTAATTGCAAAAAGCTGTTTAAGGCTAAAAAATAAACTCACGTACGGATGTAATTGGGTAAAAGTGTTTCATTTTACATGATTAAATATTTTAACTGGATTATCGCTTTTAAGGATATCACAAAAAAGCATCTTCAATTTTTTATTTGGATGTCGTTTATTTATTTATATATTTTATAAAAACGTATATTTATAATTTGGTTTATCAAAAATTGTTTTAAAATTTTGGTTTCTTGATACAAAAATTAATTGTTAAGTGATCTTTTATAAATTTTAAATTTGGACTTGTTTAGCAAAGTCAAATGCATTACCCCATGCGCACCCTTAAAATACACATGGTCCTCAATGTGACTAATATATTAAAACTGAAAAAGCGTAATGAGATAACTCTCCTAAAACCGATGAATTTGTAACTTGTGTTTGGTTGCCCTTATGTTGAGAGACTTTTCGGGATCACCTGAAATTTCACCAAATTATTGAAAAACATTAAAGTCCTAAAAACACAAAATAAAAAAACAAATTAAAAAAATGACATAAATTAAAAGATAGATTGGTACGAAACACCTGTGCCCATGCCCCGAAAATGATACAGTTTCCAAGGGCTTTGTGGTGGGATATCCCCCCACTCATGATACATTTGGTTCATGATGTACGTGACATCATTGATCAGGTCATCGACTCAAGAATGCAAATCTTCGACTCAGTTGAAGGTTTGTTGGGCATATTCAAATGATCGCTTTGCATGTTCGCTGGTGGTTTGGATTGATTTTTAAAGGTCTAACATGATGGGAAATTCTCTAGTGCATGAACTTGAAGATCCGACTCTGGCTCCTTCCTGTGGTTTCAGTATATCAAGGTCCATGATGATTTCCTTGAGATCCGCCAGATCTCATATTTGTCCATTTTTATCCATGAACCTTGGCTGTCCATTTGGTAGGTTTGTCACCATGTACATACTTGTGCAAATTGTGACAACCCTATTTTTAGGTTACTATCGATTTCGTAATTTATTAACTTTTTGATATTTTTCTTCATATTTTTAATAAATGTTGTTATAAAAAATTAATAATAATAACTATCATTATTATTAGCAACTAGTTGTATTCAACCCGTCGTTTTGCGGCGGGATAAAATTTGTTTTAATGTTTTTGAAGGGTTAGATATGACGGTTTATATTTTGAGTTGTTTTACGTGTTGACATAAATTTTGTTTAGATTCATGCCAAATATAATATATTTTTATTCAACAGTGTAGATTCAAATTACTTAACATTTCAACATATATTCAGTTAAAAAAATGAGTCGGATTGTTATAGTGCTATCATCCGATGTACGTCATCGCTGTAACGCGTGACGGGTATAAAAATTAGTTAATTAGATTCAGAAGTGCAATTTTATGTTCTCAAGACTGACTAATGATAAAGATTGATGGTGTACGATATATGATGATTTTGAATGTTAATCAAGCATGATCTTATAATATTTATAATTTTGGTTAAAAATGATAAATTCAATATGTACTTAACTTTAACACAAAAATCAATACCTTTTCATCAATACAACTAATATAACACATCATACAATAACGTTTCAATGCAAGTATATTATATAACACTTCATATTCATTGACATTTGTTTATACTAATTTTCAATCACTTAAACGCCAATCCACAGGTGAATCTATAAAATTTGATGAATTTCATGATGTGAACTGATAATTCTCAAGATTGATTAATCTTAAACACCAATCCACGTAGACCCAACTTACATGCCTTATAGGTTGTTTCTCTCTAATCATGCAATAACAATGTATACCATGTAAATCACTATTAACATCAATTCAAAATGTTATATACATAAGACCTCTATTTGACCGTAAATCTGCGGATGGTACGGAACTAGACATCCGATGACCAACTCCTTGAAAGGCAAGTAAATATTTTCAAAACTGACTAATAAAAATGTTATCCAAATAAAGTTAAGCTACCTCAATAATAGAGAGGATGCTTGAGACCAATAAAGTGAGCTCGTTTACTAAGTGGATCCACGACTACTAACATAACATCTTTAAGACATGAAGTAGGTAAGCCTTTCATAAAATCCATAAAAACATCTTCACATACGCCATTTGCAATTGGAAAAGGCTGAAGTAACCCCGGATAAGCTGTTATATTAGCTTTACATTGCTGACAAATCGAACATTGTTTAATATAAGCAGCCACCTCAGCTCTAAACTCAGGCAAAAAGAATAAGCAAGAAATTCTTTGTATAGAAGCATGCATCCCCAAATGTCCACCTTATACAGAATCGTGCATCTACTTCAAGATTTTGAGCTTAAGAGAAGCAAAATTGCCAATAACCAACTTACCCTTTCGTCTTAACTAACCATGGTGACAAGAATATTATGATTGGGAATTAGGCTCGCGTTGTATGTCTTCAATGATTCGAATCAATTACCTATCAATGCCCCAAGCATTGCAAATATCATTGCATAGATTGATATGAACTAAAGAAGCACATAATTGAAGTAATTGCCCATGGGAGCCTCTGTATAAAGCATCTGTAACTTTATTCTCAACACCTTTTTCGTACATGATTTCAAAAGAAAACCCAATCTATTTGGACAACCATTTTTGCTTAAATGGAATGCTAATCTTGCTTTCAAGTTGATACTTTAAGCTCCTCTGGTCATTTTTATGGCAAAAGGTCTATGGGCTAAATATTGTTGCCATTTTTACACAACATGTATAATGGCTAGTAACCTCATAATTTTAAGCTCCGTAATTTTAAGCATACTTAAAAAACAAAATTTGCAATTTACTCAAATTTTTAATTAGTTAACTCATTCCTAATTAATAGATCTAATCACATAAATTTATTTTTATATGACACATGTTGGTTAGAATTATAATTAATTAAAGTATATTACAAGCTGTTAATTAAAAATAAAAGTATTTTATGTAGGATTAGAATCAAATATGAGAAATGAAATCTAGGTACATGTTTAGATTTTTTAAATTTTAGTCTTTGTTTATTTTGTTTTAGTTTAATAAATATTAAAATAATTAAATTTCTCGTGATTTCTTTTGTTGGTTCGTTTAAAAATATGAAAATAGGGTTCTTTTTGGAATATCCTAAGCTATTATGTTTAATATTAAGATTGTTCGTATTTCTTATATTAACAAATTATCTGTGGTTATTGAAAAACGGTTAATTAACGTATTTCATGTAATTAACAAAACCATCTTCATTATCTCTCACATATGATATTAATAACTGTCTAATACCTTTTTATTGTGTGACCAAGTCGATTAGACTTATACTACACCAAAAAAATATTAATATTTAGTGATAGATGACCCTAAAAATTTTCCAACCCACCCGCATGAAAAAGTTTCATGGGTTCACTGTCTTCCGACTATTGTAGAGCCTAAATCAGACTTGTTTTCAAGCAAATTTCATCTCTGAAGGCGGTGGAAAGACGAAATGGAAAATCCATGTTGTAGAAAGTGCTCCTACAAATAGAGAAATCAGTAAATATAATATTGTTCTCATGTATTGTGTCAGTTGTTTACATATGCCCATTCAGATCGTGGCTGAAGATCCGACGTCGGTGTAGATGATGTGATTCAAGTAGGGATGTAGTCGTCAGACGAGACAAAGAGTTGTGATTCAAGTAGGGATGCACACTTTTTACACATCCAATTGACTTGCACCTCCATCCAACAAGGATAATTATTCCAATGCATCAATGTAGTATACAAAACACATAAGTATCAACAACGTATCATGAGAATTCAAGTATAATCAAAGATTATGGCGGAGCCTAATGTCAACTAAAGGGATAAATGAAAGTAATAACAATAACAAATATAAAAATATCATAAGAGAAAACGATACAATACAATATAGTAAGTCAACACAATAAGTCATATCACATGGGGTGTTGGCATACATATGAAGAAAAAGGGGTCGTTCGCGGTTGTCAATGATCTTTGGAGGTTTTGTTGGTCGATGATAATACTCTATCGATATGACGAATGATGGGGGCATTTTGAGTCTCGTATTTGAAGAGGATATAACTGGAATTGGTTTTGCAAGTTGCCGGAGTTTCCAACCAAAGAAAAGAAAAAGTAAATGGATGCGAGAGGATGTGTGGCTAAATTGCAGTAGATTTCTGCATCCTTAAAATTATGATGAAAGAGTGAATCCAAATTAATCTTTATAAAACGTATTCCACAATAATTAATATTAACGAAAATGGTTTGAAAAGGAATGGATTAACATTGTGGTATTGTTCTTGATACTATAGTTAACAACTGGTATCTAAGCAATATAAATCCAAGGACTAGAAGAAGTTCTCGATCAAAGCAATCTGAAAAAGATCCCGATCGCAGTAGCAATGCAGAACCGATCGAAGATTTCCAGTAGAAGTGTTCTGGCAGAAGAATTCTAGCACAAGAACTTAACATAATCAAGTAACTCACGACTGAAGAAAAATTCATGGCTGATAATCAAATAACCAGTGGTATACAGAAGCTGAACCAACGCAACTACACGATTGAAGAAGATTTAGTAGAGTGTATCCAAGAAATTGAATACCGAAAGGCTGCTTGGGATACTTTGGAAAATCTGTTTTCGGAAAAGAACGACACCCTGCTCCAATTTCTTGAAAACGAGCTGATGTCTATCTCTCAAGGTGACCTTGCGGTCTCGCAATTCATTCGAAAAGTGAAGACTCTTTGCCGGGAGATTGGAGAGCTTGATTCTAAATTAAAAATTACTGAGCCTACAATGAGGCGTATTAATTCATGGGTTAAAACCCAATTACTGAAGCTTTGTTACAGCGATTCAAGGCTAGCAAACCCACCCTACTCTAACAGAGTTCGAGAATCTACTGTGTTCAAAGGAAGCACATGATAAGCAAACGGCAGGTGTTTTTGTTGAAACCACATCCGAAGCACTCTATGCCGAAAAGACCAAAGAAAGCCAAGAAATAACAGGCCTCAAAGGAAAAGCAAATGGAAATCAAACAAGGGCATCTCAGAAAGGAAAAGCAAAGGGCAAGACATTGAAACACCAAATAATAGCAATAAACGGTTTCTTCGATCTAAGTGATATAATTATGGTAGAAGGGGTCATATGATGAAAGACTATCGTTCTAAACGACAAGACGAGAGCAATAGTGCTGAAGTGGAGGATGAACAAGGTTGGGATGCTGAAACATACTCAACACAAATAGAAGAGGTTCAATTAAATAAATTAGAAGATTGGATTGTTGATTGAGGATGTTCAAATCACATGACCGGCGAGAAAAGAAAGCTGAACAACTCACAGAAGTAATCGAGTTGTAGTCATTGTGTTAGCTCAAATTGAATAGAATCTAGAGAGAAAGAGAGATTTCACAATTCAAGCTGAACATCTTATTGATTCAACGGTATTTAACAACAATCTTAACTATCGGTGGTTAGAATAACCAACATGACACAATTACAATTTCACCCTTCTATCATTCAACATTTACAATTTAAACCTTTTGACTAATAAAGTCCTAACAATACTTTCCCCCCAAAAAGAAGATTCTTGTCCTCAAGAATCATGAACGAAATGAGGAAAACGAAGCTCCACATCGGATAAAAACTCCCAAGTAGCTTCCGAGATCGCAAGCCTTTGCCAATGAACCAACACTTGGACTGCTGCAGTTGAGCCTCGTTTAACTACTCGACGATCAATAATAGCCCGTGGTTGCAAATGGAAACGGGGATTTGTGGGAAAAGGAAATACTGGAGCACGACACCCATGAGCTGCTTTCAACAATGACACATGAAACATATGATGAATTTGTGCTTCCGGGGGTAAATCCAAACGATAAGCAGTGTGTCCAATTTTCTCAATTATCAAGATGGGGCCATAAAACAGGGACCAAGTTTATTATATCGATGGAGTTTGAGTGATGTTTGGACATATGGTTGTAATTTGACGTAAACCCACTCACCAATAGCAAATTCACGCGCCGAGCGTTTCTTATCAACATAAAATTTCATTTGTTATTGAGCCTTGGTTAAATGGTCCTTCAATTGAATCAACAGAGTGTAACATCTCGTAATTTTGTTAACTTAAAGTTAACTTCGTTTATTTCTTGTAAGGACTATTTATGTCTTTTGTGAAATTTGTGGGTTAGTTGTGCTACTTGTTAGTTTGTCACTAAATTTTAATATGAATCTTAATTACAATAACACTAATAATTATGTCATTAATACCAATAATAATAATAATAATAACAATAAAATAATAATAATAATAATAATAATAATAATAATAATAATAATAATAATAATAATAATAGCTAAAAGTAATAAATTAGTTAAACTTTAAACCTAAATTAAGTTCAGGGTGTATTTATATAATTTATGAAAATCAAATTTAAAGTTTTTAACATAAAATAACAAAACCTAAACCACAGGGACCAAAGTGTAAAATTTAACCCAAACCACCCCCACCCCATCTTTCCGGTCGCCGGCCGGCAAGCCCGGCGCGGCTCCAGCGACCACCGATCCCTCAAAAAACGACCCATTTTTAATAACCAAGTATGTTAATCGACTTAGGGAGACTTCACGAACTCGAACGCATGACTTAATTGAACATTAAAGCTCGGTATTGAAGGGTTTCGAACCGAAACACATATCTCGATCGACATATAACCAATTAACGTACAAATGTTGATGATTAATCAAATTAAACCTACAGAAACGTTTGGATAATCATTGCCAAGTTTAATGCATAGTTTAATTTGAGTTAAATCATCAATTAAACATCTAATTGTAACCGAGATGATCGAACACGAATCGGGACTCGTTTAGCACCTCAACAAACAAATCAAAGCTATATAACGGAGGGGAAATGTTCCATTTGATCCCTTTCAACTCCATGTTGCTTCAATTGCACAAATATTTTACAATCAGTCGAATTTTGAACTCTTGCTCATCGTAAGTAGATCGAGACAAAACCCCGACTAAATGCTACAATACGAGGCTAATCAAGTAAGTATCATATATCATTCAACTTGATTTCCCTTGGGGATCAAAAGCCCTAAGGTTAATCGAGTTGAAACTCTCAAATCGTTGCTCAATTTTGGATTCTGGTGATCTAGGATTTATATGAATTTGGGGATTTAAATGGGTTATGTTCTTAAGATTTAAAAATCAATACATAACGTGGGTGAGAGCCTTGGTTCATTGGTTAGTACACTGCATCCCATCCATGAGGTCTCGGGTTCGAACCCGGGCACCCCCATGCAATTTTTTAAAGGTTTTAGCCTTTAAAAAGACTATTTTAAAGGTTTTAGCCTTTAAAAAGACTATATAAAGTCCATAAAAATTATAAAAAGAATTGGCTTTATAAATTCTGTTTATTTTAGAAGGTATCTAGTTATTTTCTATTAAATCATTTCTTCAAACATTTAAGCAATTTTTTATATAAATCTTAGTAACAATGTTATAATTAGTTCATTTTCATAAAAACAATTTTAAATAGTTAAAATCACTAAATTGTTAATAGTCATTACGTTACCTTTGATTTTAGATTAATTTTTATAAACTCCGAATATTTATAAAAGCTATCAATGATTCCTATAATTTTCTAAGTTTAAATAGATATGTTTTGTTGATAAAACATTTAAACAAAGTTTGTTTTTGAATAATTCTTGTGAAATGGATTATAAATAATGACCAATAAATTGGTCAAACGTTCTTTTCAAGTAGTATTATTTAACTTGTATTTATTTCTTTTAGTTATAAACTTTATTCAAACTTTATATATATAAGTTTTTCAAATTTATTATAAGTGTTTCTTTTCTCATCATAGTATAAAAATATAAATATATATTTTACGAAGAAAATGTGAATGAATTCCAAATGTTAAACATAATTATTTCATAAGCCCCAAAAAATCCACTTAAATCCTTAGTCCTCGTTAAAACAATTAACTTATTATAATTAAAAACTTAGATCTTGTAAATATTCATATTTAGGTACATCGTGACTATTATCTTGGAACGACATACATCATTCTTATTTTTAATCTCCATTATAAACTTATTCATCATGTGAGTTTTCCTTGTCCCTTTTTATATTTTTCACACTATTTTGGGGTGAAACATGATACTTATCCAACATACACTTGTAAACGTTTAAACTTGTAAAGCACATGCAATTCATCTTTACATTTTTGTCATGGTTATTTGTGTGTTGTAAGTGATTATATGAGATACATATTTTGTTTGTAGTCATTAACTATTGCTAGCCTGGCGACGTCTTAGATCTTTGGGCCTGACAAGCCTATTTGGTGCTAAAGCCGATGTATTGTCGGCTCCTGATGACGTATGCTTGTTAATCATGGGAACCAAATACACTTAGCCAATCATATATACTTGTAATCAAGTTGAGGTTTGATTGTAACTATATGTGTTTTATAACCTTGTTAACTTATAACCTATGACATGAATTGTTACTTGTAACCTTGTTATATTATGTATGAAAACCTTGGAAACTCACCAACTTTTTAGTTGACCTTTTATATTTATCATATTTCAGGTAATACTCAAGTTTAAAGTGGTCCATTGAAGCTTGCAATAATCTAAGATTTGAACCTAGTTAATGAAATAAAAGAATTATGTTTTGTTATGTTATGCTTGGAATTATTTCATGTTTTGAGACTTATGTTTGTACTTTCTTTTGAAACTTATAATTTTAATATTTACATTTAAATATAACGTTATGTGGTTGTGAATAATTTTAACCCTCACATCTCGACGATCCTGTGCTAGTACAATGTACATAAAAGTTGTTCAGCGCGTACGCTCAGATGTTGTCGGGCATGGCCTCGTGTTCAATGGGGCATGACCTCGTGTTTGGTGGTGGGGCACGACCCCATGCCTCCTGGGGCACGCCCCCGTGCCTCGGTGTAAGGCCCTGTTCCAGGAAACCTCACAGTTGGTCAATCACAGCAGTTAAAACACTACACATTATAATTATACAAACTTAAGCAGCGGAAATGGTTTATCAAAAACCATTCATTTCATTTAAAACATTTTTGTTAAGCAATACATCATCATTAATCTGTTTACAAAAGAATTGTTTTATTGCATTACAAAACAACAGCAACATAGAATACGAATGGATGTCAGTCTTTCCCTGCTGAGTAGCTTCACCCTCGTGCCATCCTCAGCATTAATTACCTGCCAATTGAAAATGTATAAAAGTCAGCGTTGCTGAGTGAGTTCTAGTTTTATAAGTAATAAAATACTTTCTGTATGTTATATATGAACATACTCTTTCTGTAAAATACAACTCTTTACTGTATATGCGAGCACACATTAACTATATGAACAAATAATGTTCGTTATCTTTACTTTATGCCTTGTATGTTCTGTAAACTTTTATCTTTATCTTTCACTGCCTGTATGGACCAATGAGCAATACCCCAACTATGTGCGCGATGGAAAACGGATGATGGGCCATCTATATCCCTCGAAAGGGTCAACTATATCCCTCGAAAGGGTCAACTGTATCCCTCGAAAGGGTGTTGTGTACTGTGTACAAGGCCGAACCAATCACCCAGGGTACGCTACAAAGGTCCTGCCAATCTCAATTGATCCCGCAACACAGTTGAGCTAACGACAACACGGTCGTGTCCCTCTTATAAGCTTGCAAGACTTGTTATTAATGTTCCTCTTATTTTCTTTATTGCTCTTTATCTTTATTATTACAATATACTTTACGTTACGATAATAACCATACCACGTAAAGGCACGTACTATAAGTAATAATAATAATAGCAATAATAATAATAAGGAACAATCATATGGCAATCATAAGCAATCATAATCATGCATGAAACATCATCATAATTAAGCCCTAGTCAATCTCGGTCAAACCCTAAAAGCACAGACTCCCAGAAAATTCTGTAAAATTTCTAAGTGCTTAGGCGCATGGGCACTATTTGGGCGAATGGGCACTATTTGGGCGCATGAGCCCTGTTTGGGAGTTTCATTACTATATAGGCATATCAGCCAACACTTAATCATTTTATAACTTAGGCGCATGAACTATTTAGGCGCATGGGCACTATTTGGGCGTATGAACACTTAGGCGCATGGGTCTTTTGGGCGCTTGGGCACTATTGGGGCGCATGGGCTACACTTAGTCGTCCGACTAATATTTCTAGGCGCATGGACCACTGTTCAAGCGCATGAGCTACACTTAAATCCTTCTATGGCATTTTCAAGCGTATGAACCTTTTATGTATCATGTTTTTAGTATGTTTTCATACCCAATCATCAAACCCATATGTTCTAGGCTTAATATGGTTATTCTAAATATGAACAACCTATAAGCATTCAAGAATCAACATTTAACATACATAATACATACGGGTAACATACATAAACTTTGTAAAAACCATTTTAATACATTTTCAGCCCCCAAGATGTTTAAAACAAGTAGAAACCGGGATCTAGAAACTCACCTGGTGCAACTTGGGTATATCTTTCTTTTAACCCACTTGCAAATGAGTTCAACCACCTAAAAACACACCAAAACACACACACACGAACACACACATGAGCATGTAACCACCTAAGCATGTAACCGAGATAAAACCCGTCATAAACACATAAAAACCACGAATTTTTACCTTGAATTCACTTCTTTTCTTCTTCTTCTTCAGCCGAGAGCTCTCTCTCTCTAAAAAACGAATGAAGCTGGTGATGTGAAATGAGGGTGGGCGGCCATGCCCACCTTTACACCAACTTTTACAAAAATTTGTCCTTTTGGACACTTTTAGTCCCTCCACTTGGACTTTATTGCTTTTCTTTCTTTTTATTCTTCATTTCTTGTCTTTTTAAATAACCAGGTGTTAGAAGTCCACCCCCTTATATAGGTTTCGTCCCCGAAACCTGTTATTCCTCAAACAGACGAGGATAATGCTGCCTCATCTCCTCCTCAGTTTCCCAGGTAGATTCGGATCCCTTCCTGTGCTTCCACTGTACACGCACAAGAGGAACCACTTTATTTATCAGCCTTTTCTCTTTACGATCGATGATTGCCACTGGTTGCTCCATATAATTGAGTCGTTCGTCTAATTCAATATCCTCTAGTAGAACAATCATGTCTTTATCAGCTAAGCATTTTCTCAAATGAGATACATGGAATGTCGGGTGAATTCCACTTAACTCATCTGGTAACTCCAATCTATAGGC
>BJCM01207061.1:0-21287 GCA_018326385.1 Flaveria bidentis
TAACAACTTCTGCTTGTAAGAGTCTTGAGTTGAGAATCAATATATAAAAGTATCTTAAAAATTATCTTTCTGTGTTCTTAGTTACTTTCTATATTGTGATCAACTCTTATTGATTCTTCATACACCCGAGTGTTGTTCCAGGTGAGTTTGAGTGAAAACATTGTGTTTAAGTGACAAACACTGATCCTGCAAGGCGCGAACCAATTGGCCGACCACCCGTTGATGTGTACACCGCAACAGTCGGACATGAAGAGGGGCACGATGGTTGGGCGATGGGGGAGTCATGGTCGGATGTGACCGTTGGAAAGGGAGGCTTTTTAAAAAAAATAGCCGTTAAGCCTCATTACAATTTTAAAAAATATATATTTTTCCTATAAATCTATCTCCAATTGTTATACATACCATCCCATTTCACTTACTTTCTCTCTAACATTTTGTTAAAAAATACCGTTGTGTTAACCATGAAATGGAGTTCCTACCATCTGAATCTTCTGAAGAAGATGAACTTATTTTTTAAACAAGTTAGAAGGTAGTTGAGCATTTGATCGAGAAGTTAATGTGAATGATCACTAACACGATCTTCACCTCTAAATCTTGACCAAGTGGGTACTAACAACACTTTGGTAAGGAATTGTTTCCCCCTGATTTCCTTTATGAAGAAGAGAGTTTTAGAACATGTTTTTGTTTGAGTACACAACTATTTTTACGTATATTAAATGATTTTTCCAAGCGATATTCGTTTCTATGATAACGAGAAGACGCTAGAGGTATAGCCTGATTCACCACTTTCTAAAAAGTTATGGAAACTTTTCGAGAACGAGCAGACGATATTAATTCGGACACGTTGGACATGTATTTACAAATGTCCAATATATATATATGAGAGGGTTCAAACGAAAACGATGTTTATAATTTAAAAAAAAATCTATGAAAACCATCACTATACAATCATATAATTCTGAGTAATGTTCAACCTTGTTTTTTGAGGTTATTATTTATTTTTTAGTTTAAACTCCTAGGAATGGTGATGATGATAAAACGACTTACGTATACGTAACTTGTATGAGTTATATGTACGTAACTCTTAATTGTACACTTGGTAACACATACTTACATATACATAACCCTTACATATATGTAACTATTAGTTATACACTTTGTAATATGTACTTACATATATGTAACTCATGGTTTTTATTTATAACATGGTTTTCAAAGGATCTCTCCACTACATATATATATTCTTAATTTTTATAATATATTTAAAAGGGAAAAATTCATTGAATAGTAATTAAATTTTAATAACATTACAATTTGATTACTCATATTTTTATGTGTTCTAATAAGGTTATTAAAGTTTTAAAAGTGTTCTAATTTGGTCATTAATACTTTTATTTGTTCCAATCAGGTAATTAAAATTTTAGGAGTGTTATAATCAGGTCACTCATATTTTTAATTGTTTTAAATGATTTACAATTTTTTTAAAATAATTCAGTTTTTTATAAATATTATTATTTTTTATAAGAAACTACAATTTTTTAATTTTTTTTGAAACCAATGAATGATCTAATTAGAATAATCCTGAAACTTTGGTGATTTGATTGGGATAAAAATTTTACGAGTGACCTGATTGGAACAAAAAACTTTATGAGTGACCTAATTAGAACAATTCTAAAACTTGATTACTATTTTACAAAGTTATCATTTTTTAAAATTATATGGGATTCACTTGAAAACTTTTGTGGTAATCATATCGACTTACTTTCGAAGATATTTGCGTAGACCCACTATGTATGATATTTATCGCATATAAGAGGTGCATGGTGAAAGACATGCTTTACCTGGAATGCTTGGTAGACTTGATTGTATGCATATTAGGTGGTTGTCTCCTATTGTTTGGAGAGGTCAGTTTCAGCTTGTTGATCACCCCGACCCTACTACATACTTAAGGCAACATCCTTGTATGATCTTTGGTTCTAGCATGTATTTTTTGATGTTGTCGGATCAAATAATAACGTTAATGTTATCAATCAATCTCCTTTATTCGACAACTTTATCGATTTGCATCAAACCCCCTTAATCTTTTTCTGCAAATGAAGAACATTTCAAATGCACTTAATACCTTGTTGATGGAATTTAAAATGTATAGGAGACACTAGGGGTGCAAACGAGCTTAGACGGGCTCGAGCTCGGCTCGTGATGACTTATGAGAGCTTGAGCTCTAGCTCCGCTCGTTTTGAGCTTTATTTTTAAAGCACGAGCTCGGCTCGGGCATGACTTGTTTATTTATTTAGATATTATTTTTAATATTTTTATATTTAATTTTGATATATATTTATAATTTTATACTTTATATATAACATTATTCAATTTATTTAATTGTTTTTATCATGACTATATATATAATAGATATTATTTATATAATGTATTAAATAAATTAAATAAAAATATATAAATAAAAAGCTTGTTTACGCTTGTGAGCCAGCTCGAGCTCGATACGTGAAGCTTGGGCTCGGACTCGATAACTAAATAAGTTTTTTTCAAGCTCGAGCTCGGCTCGAGCTCGATAAAACTCAACTCGTTTCAAGTTTTTATCGATCCGATCTCGAGTAGCTTACGTGCGACTTGGCTCGTTTGCACCACTAGAAGACCTTGTAACTTTTTGCCACATCACTATAGCCTTTTACACCCCATGCATAGTATGTAGCACTCGCTAGTTTGACTAACAGAATAACTAGTCATAAACATAATTTCAGCTTTCACCTACAAACTACGCACAATTACAAAACTTGCGTACTTTAAAAAATCATTTAAACTGATAATTATTTTTCCTATATACGTCTTCCCCTTTTGAAAACAAAAAAAGCGTTTGATTGGAATGAATGAAATGAATAGAATAAAATTGAAAAACTAGAATAATTTATAAGTAAAATTATGTTTGAGTGGATAATGAAATGTAAAACCCAAGAGAATATTTGATTTTAAATTTCATCTCTAGGTGAAAGGATTTTAAAATCTCACAAGAAAGATAATTTGATGTGATACATTCCCTTGGGTTTTATATTTTATTATTCACTGAAACATAATTTTACTTTAAAATTATACAAGTTTTTCAATTCCATTCAATTTTTTACATTTTATTCTTTCCAACCAAACCTATCAAAAGAGTTTCTACCTAATGCCTCAAAAGAGTTTCTACCTAATGCTTGTGACAATGTACATGCATAGCCGCACAAAAAAGTAACAAGAGTTTGTTCGAAATAAATAACAGTAACTCAAAATTAACAATGGAGGCTCTAATTAATTTGACAAACTTTATTTATATCTTATTTATTTCCTTAACGAATTCTTAATCACAAAACATAAACATTTACACAGAAAACAAATATACAAACCCACAAAACAACTTTAATGTTTTCATATCGATATGCTATTAGGGATCCCTTTACCAGTGAGTCCACCCTCACGAGTATAATCAGAAGTGTTAGGATACAGCAAGGTGTACGGAACCTTAACGGGTCCAATTCTATTCTTCAAACGTTCATCATTGTTCCTTTGCATTATCCGGCCTTCTATATCAACCAATTTCTTCGAGAATCTCTCGAATGCCGCTTTCGCATCATCATCCGCCGTCCAATGCGGAGACTCGCTTTGGCCAAGATAAATCTCATCCGTCGAATGCCTTGATAAAATCTCGATCAATGACACTCCTAATAGTGTTTGGAACTGGGCCGTGATGGTCTTCAAAAATGCCTTTTCGGGGTCGGACTCTAGCTCGCTGTACTCGGGTGTACCTGGCTTTGGCATGAACCGACGGCTCACGGTCGGGCGGTTCGGGAGGTAGCCCGCGTAAGGGTACTGCCCGAAATTCACTGCCGCATGGAGGGCGGATGCGACCCATATTATGATGGTGCATGTGTGGATGAGCTCGGCACGTGTGGTCATCTGGGGCCACCATGGCTCGTCTTTCTTGTCACCATGGCCCTCGGTTCGTAACTCGGTCCACCACGACTGTAGTTCGGTGTCGTTTTGGACCGTTTCATCGTTGTCGTAGTATAATGAACAGTAGTCGTGAACCCATCTTTGGATTGCTGACCATATTTCAAGTCCGTCAACCGCGAACGGGTAGTCTTCTATTAGTAGTTTAAGTCCGTGGGGTTGGTTTGGATCCACGACCGCTACCCCTCTACATATAAAAACATAAAATGATCAAATCGTAAGGACTATTTATGTAATTTTCTTTTTTATTTATATAAATGAGCAAACAATACACAATACCTTTTTTTATTATTTTGTAAAGAAATATCATATTAAGTTGTTAATAATTACCTTTTAAGTAAATCAGCTGGGAGAGCCTGCTCAGGAAAAACCCAATTCTTGTAAAGAACAGCAGACATTTCCATTGCGTATCTAGCTGGAAATACGGTCCTTTCGAGTACACCATTGGCATTGATGAGTATTTGTCGCGCCAATGCATTGATGTTCATGGTATCACGAAAATGCGGTTGCAGCAGCTTGTAAATCGGATGAAGCACGCTTAACTGTCGATTTGTAGCAATTATAAATGGTTCTATTACAGCGTGAGTGTTCAACCTACACCACCAAAATTAGTCACAAAACATGATAAAATAGTCAAGAAAGATATTATGCAAATCACATAATTAAAATATTTCAAATTATATTTCAAAGTACCAGTGACTAATAAGTTGATGGTATCCCGAATCATTGACTGCAACATATGCCTTGGCTAACTGCCATATGGTGCCTTCAACACCATCCTCAGAAGGAGTATAAACCTCACTGTCTGTTTTAGGTAAGCTTAACTCAATCGCGAGTGGTTTTAACGTGCCATCGTTTTGAAGCAAGAGGATTGTGCGAGTTGCATATATCTTCGATTTCGTTGAGTTGATTTTTGTTAGATACGGCATCAAATTGTCATGATGATCCAAGATGAACAACTTCTTTTTTTCCAAAGCCTGTATAAATTAATCACACAAAAATTAAATGAATTATAACTTTTTTTATGACTTTGTTGCGTTAATTTGCATAGTAAGTAGCTATATTTTATAATATCAATGTCACTAAACTTAAGTTCACCAGTTAAATAGATCACTTGGAGACCCTATATATGTAAATTAACCATGTATTATTCACAAGATAAATACATACTTGTTTTACTGTCAATCCATTCATGTTTGGTTCGATATGTTCCTTAGTAATAGAGCTTGTGGGGTTCCCGAATTCCTCAGGATCTAGCTTACTAACTGGTGGAAACTCCTGAAAAAGAAACATAAGATCAAAAGGTGAATTTGTTGTAGAATTTAGGAACTTAAAGCTAGCATGTTATTCAAAGACTTCCTTAAGCTTACTTCTAGTCGACGAATGACCACAGGATTTACTCCAGCAATCATTTCTCGTCCAAATTCTTCATCTGTTCTCCAAGCAGACTTGTTCTCTACAAAACAACCATGTAGTTCTTACTACTAAATTTTTTTTACTTGCGCTATGTTTCTCCACATACTATCACTAGTGGATTTCTGACAGATGTTTTTACTCGCACTATATTAATTAAACTGAGTTGTATTCAAGATAATACATCTTTTGATGCTACGAGAAAAAGGTGAAAAATGCTATAGACACAAGTCAAGAACTACATATATACCTTTGATAACATCGGGTATTGGGAATGCAAGAGGCTTCTCGCCATCGTTTCGTAAGACTTCTCTTAGTAGCTCCAAATGTATGTGTTTTCTTATCTTTTTTACCTTGTGTTTCGGTAGATCAAAGCTACCTTCATAAAGCTTATGTACATCCCCAAACGAATCAAATTCATTTGGAGTTTTATCAAATATGGCCTTAAGTTCGGGTTGCACCACTTGGCCTATGGATTTCACCGCATATCCCAAGAAATCTGAGAACTTAATATGATTAAACCGTTCATCTCTAGGAACATAAATGTTCAAACTTAAAATAAATAGTCTCGTTTCACTATTTGGATCTGCATCAGTTGGCTCACGACCTGTCCTTCCTCTTCGTGGATAGGGAAATTCTTGAGATCCACCAAGAACAGGTCGTGCAGATTTGGGAGGTTCACCCAAATCATTATAGTATGCATAGTCATAAACTCTATCCCATTCCTTGAGCATTCCCGTGCCGTTTCCTCTAAGATTTATGAGCTCTTGTTCTCTATAATAGCGTAGTGATTTGGGTGTGGAAGAAGGTAAATACGCCTGTAACAATAATCAAATCAAATGAAATCTTGTTTTCACCCCTAACGTCCGATTGAATTATATAGTTCATAATATGATGAAAAGGAGATTAAATTATATTATAAATAGATAGTACTATAAATTGAAATTATTATATTTTCTTACTTCTAAGATAAAAAATATATTGTTGTTATATATTATTATTATGTTGGTGGACATATTCTTCGTGTCAATGGCAGATGATATATACATCTTTGAACACTCCCAAGATGGCAAGATTACCACCAAACAAATGTAGGATGCATGGTAGGATTGCATATTTCAATGTAAAGTTGTCAAAGTTTTTATTCTAGTGGTGTTGCATGCGGTGTTGGTGATTGGTCCATATATAATAATATTTATTCAAATCTTACAAATACAGATTGGTTAGTATCTAGTAGTAAAGATATGATTATTAAAAAAAAGTAACAGATATACTTTTAAAACACCGTCACTAAATTTTAACGAAGAGACAAAAACAAAGTTAATTCGCTAAAACAAATAAATACTATATTAACTCCTTAAAAGCATCAAAAAGCTTAAAAGAGTATCGCACGTGAAACGTCATGTTAAGTTGGAAGCAACATTGTTTTTGCTTTTAAATTAAAATATTAGTTTGTGATCAACTGTAGTTAGGTATTGATTTGGTCGGATTAGGAATTAGGTGATTTTGATTTAATGAATATTTATATTACACTTACTTAATAAATGAAAAGTCATAAACATCTACTTAGGATTTGAAAGTATAAATGCAAGATAACGTAAATTAATTACTTCACGTGTTTCATGTCTTACTTTTTTTAGTATAATACCTATCTGAAGTAGTAGATTTGGAATCTTTTTTCTAATGCCTAGTGTGTTTCATGCATGATACAAATTTAAGGAACTCGGGTGTAAGTGATAAAATTAATGTCTCGCAATAAAAGAATGTAAGTTCTAACTTTGCTCAGGTAAATTCTGTTTTAAAAAAATTTGGATGTCGTTAAAAATGTATAATATATACTATTAAAGCAAATTTGTCAGTTGTTTAAAAAATAACACACACACATTGGACCTAAGAGGAGTTAAATATACAATTATTAAGCACTATGTTATATAACGCGCATGTATTACACAAAATTGCTTGAATGTTCCTTAATCATACTATTCAAACAACATATATATAGCCATAGCAAACAAAAAAGAAACACAAGTGCCAGGTACAACAATATTGGTCAATCTTTAAACACTGCATTATTAACTTCTTAAGGGATTCTTGCTGACCACATATCAAAACTATTAATGCAACACAAAATTAGTATATTGAATCTGGCTGAACATGTTATTATTTTGTTGTCATTAAATGGCTAAGTGCGTTTAGATGAGAAAAATAATGAGCTTAATGGAGAGAGTGATATGTGACGATCGTTGTAATTATTTATTAAGAATAGGATTATACGTATATAAATAATATTATACATACACACACTAACATAGTGGCAACCTAACATTTTTCAACTTTGATTAGCTTCAAAACACTCAAAGTTTAGATAACCAATGTGAATTTTTTTTAATAGAGAAGGTTTCCACAAATCAGTGTTACAGTGTTACTAATATCAAGTGACTCATAGCACCTTTAATGTGATTAAAAGAGATTATTATATTCTGAATAATGATTGTATATAATAATTGGATCATCGTATGACAACAAGACTATGAGGGCATAACGCTTTGGCTAGGTTAGCCTCATATTAAATTTTTGGTTTAAACATCTTGTGAAACAAGTTGATTTTACCTTATTCATTTCTGTAAAATCTTATTTAAGAGTAACTATGATATGTATACTAAAATTTACACAAAAGTAGTTTAAGAAGAGAATCATTTAGCAATATAGTTACAATTTTTCTTCCTAAGATATCTTTGAATATTCATTTAAATGGCTTGGTTTACAAAAAATGAAAAGAAATAAAATTTAAAATAATTTTAAGAAATTTATATATTTAATATGTTAATATTAATTTTTTTTATATTGAAAACAAAAATGTAAAGAGAGAGACACAAAGGGTGGCAATGGGAAAAATTATGCCCTTGAAATAATTGAAGCATGAAACCAATAAAATCATTTTTAAAAATGTTCTAAAAACATAAATATAAATTTGAAAGAACAGGAGAAGGAACCAAATCATTGTTTTTAAAATAAGTTCATTTTTGAATTAAACATGTATGTTGGGAAAAAAGAAGAGGAATAAGATAGGTCCAGTTTACAAGTAAGAGACATGTAGAGAGATGGGAAGGCATGAATATTTAATTAGGAGGTTTTGGTGAACTTTTATTTCTACTGGTGATTATATCAACTCTTTATCCTATAATCAAACAACTTGTAACCCTTTCAACACATACCTATATTCCTAAACTAGCTCCTTGAGCAACAATCACCCTTAAAATGAATACATCTAGCTATTTTCTCATTTCTAAACCTTTAAGTAAAAAAAATCTAACTAGTTATTACAATGAAAGCATTTAGAAAACGTCAAAAAAAACAACATATTTCACTATTTAATTAAAGTTTTCCCTGAAATCAAACTAAATAACTTTTTCAAAGTAAATATAAAACTACTGTTGTAATATGTATACAATGATAATATAAAATATAAATTAAAGTTAACGAAGTTGCAATTATTGCAATAAAACCCAACGACCCGTAAACTAATATTAAGTTTCACAGAAATTCTTTTTTATGTGAATGAATGTGGAAATTGATAAATGAAAGCAAGGTCAAAGAATGTCAACATAAACTCTTAAACGAGTTGGCCCCACTCATTCTCTAAAGTCTAAAGTCTAACCCATATTTTAAATTGGTAGAAAATAACTTCTTAAGATTTTGATTTCTTTGTATTCATATTAGTTGCTTTATAATGTTTTAAAAGTTTTTATTTAAATGTTTTATGTGATTAGAAATTACATAAGTTTTAGCATAAAGTTTTTTAGGTTTATAACCGTGTTAAAAAAGTAACAAAATGCAGTGTGAAGTTATTCTATATAGAGAAAATAAAAAGATATTCTAATTATTGAGGTTCAGAACGTGAATATAACGACATCAACTGTGATCTTCATATTTTATCTTCATGAAAATTATGAATATATATTTATTTTTGTGATCGATCTTACTTGACTGGTTTGCATTCAGGTGTCAGTTATTTGGTGGTTAATGCCCTGACAAGCTAGCTGGACTTTACTTTGAAAGAATTTTGTTAACCACTTGGTTATGCGACTGCCAAGTGTTCATAAAAAGATAAAACGGAACAAACATTTTCTATAAAATTAAAAGATAAAACCTTGAAAATCAACAAGCTAGAAAGAGCAAGAAACATAACTTTTAAGAACGTACGGTAGTATTTTAGATTTGTAGTATCAAACAGATAATAATAATAATAATAATAATAATAATAATAATAATAATAATAATAATAATAATAATCATAATAATAGTTAATAGTAATAATAGTAATAATAATAACAATAAGAATTATTATGATTATTATTATTATTATTATTATTATTATTATTATTATTATTATTATTATTATTATTATTATTATTATTATTATTATTATTATAAAATCTTCAAATATATTTGGATGTCTGAGTACTAAAACATGAAAAGTTAAATCATTTTGCTGATATTTTATATGATCTAATTAGGTTAATTCATAACTATTTAAATGTACTATTGTCACAGTATAATATTGTTGCTAGTGCCAAACAAATATATAAAGAGAGTTAAAATCAAAAGTCGGATGGCTTTTCAATAAGTTTTTTCAAAATAACATGTAATACATTTTTTTCAACATCCTTTAGTAATATAAGTTTTATATTGAACCACCCTACGAGAATATTAGCATTATAGACATGATAAACTAAGAGGATAAAATCAAACTTCTACTATGGGTATGGGAATCTTAGCTTTTTTATGTTGTATAATATAATTGATTTCTCTAAGTATTATAATTAGTAATTCGTACATGTCTACTTTTAAGAGAAGAGTCTTTTACGGCTATCATTAGTTTGCTCCCCACAACCTGATCTTTCAAACAATCGAATATTAATTTTAAGTCAAGCTACAATATCATATAACAAGGATGGGATGAGTTTAATGATAAATGAATTAAAGTGATGACATTTCTCTTAAAATCAAACGTTTGAGTTTTGTTTATAATGGATGGCTATAAGGTACCACGTTAAATATGTAGTACAATCAGGAAATTTTTAAACGTGTCCATGAGTTTTCGTTTTAAAACTAGTTACGAAACCAATGGAAATCGAATAGTCATTAAATACTATTTATTAAATAGACTTTGTTTTTTATATTTTTGGACGGCAAGTAAAAATTAAATACCACGAAGTAAATGTCGATACCATCATTGTTTTGCCCATTTCCACATATTTTAAGTCCAGATTATTGAAAGATCACCTTAGTCCTTAAATTCATCTTTCTACAAAATTAAGACTTTAGAACAACATAAAGCAAAATTAACTTAGAGTTTACCTGGTTAGCAAAGAAGATGCGGTCGTAGGTGTAACGATGAGTTGGGTACACCCATGAGTTGCAAACAAAATGGATCGGCCCATGACCCGGAACATGTTCCAATTCGACACTTTTAAGGTAAAATTGACTGTGGTGGTGGTTCTTTACCAACAACGCACCTGGAACTCCCATAGATTCATCCCATTCAAATTTCATCGTGAAAGATGCTTCTCTCGCAGCCATCGCCGTCATATTGGTAGTCCAATCTTCAATAAACGCCGCTTTTCCAATCTTCCCGTTTGATCTATTTGCTGAAAACAAACAGATAAACAGTATAACAAACAAACAAACAAACAAACAAATAAACATACATATATAGTATTATATAATCTTTTGAGATCAAGTGACATACATGGGTCACAATGAGTAGCACTTATGAGCTGGATTGACACGCGTTTGTTGAAGGCCTCATAAACCATATCAAGAAACGATGCACCTATGTCATTGAGATCAAGGAAGTTTTTTTTCATTAAAACCACTCTCCCTTTGATCTTCTTCTTCTTCTTCATCGACATCTTGGCGTCATTTTCGGGGCTTTTGTCTGTGCTCTTGACACATGCCATCATGTTCGTCATCACCCCCATAACTTGCTTCTTGATCTGAGGACAAATACAGAGAGAGAGAGAGAGAGAGAGTGTGTGTGTGTGTGTGTGTGTTTTATTGTGTATGATTATGTTTGAGGGGTGAATTCAAGGTTTCTTTGTAAAGAGTATTTATAAGTGAATATAAACACACAGCTGTTTGTTGATGGTGGAAGTGTTTATTATTCAAGATTCTTGACTTGTGAAGACTTTACTTGTACACACTACTTTCTATCTTAATTTGGATCCACTGTTCTAACTCATACACGGTGTATGGCGAGTTAAAGAATAAAGAACAAGAAAAATATTAATACAATGGAGACTACCTACCTGTATATATAAGCAATTAATGTTTTCCTTCTGCTCCATGCTTTCCATGCTATTATATAAACTAATTTCACAACTCATTACCCTTTATATAATTGACTAGACTTTGTACATAAGGACAAATTAAATCAACGCCTAATGTGAAAGTGTGTCCTTTGTGTTACAAATTAGACTTAAGGATATAAAAAATTAGTGATTTTTAAAAAAACTAATCAATAGTTAGAGAAAGAAAGTGTGTACATATGGTTTTATTACGACTTAAGTTTAGGTACAAAACTCTCAAACTTACGTTACTTTGATAAAAAATTTGAACAACTAAAACTAAAACACATTTTACTACTTACTTTTCTTTGTTATTTATGTTAATTCTTTTTTCTGTACTTTTATCCATTATGTGGTCAACGGAAGTTTTCTAAAAAGACCAATAGTTATGCGAAAAGAAACAACGGAAATATTTGCTAGAATAGAGCACCGGAAACTAGAGTTTTGATGTAAAGACCAAATCACCAAATTATAACAAACACTAGTATTTGAAAGATTATACCTGATCGATAAGAGAGTTTTGCAAATTTCTGGGCTAGGAATCCATACTTGAGTTAGTTAATTTTATGGGATTATAACCCTCCATATATATATATAAAACACACCTTTGTATTATGAGACGTACTCTATTGCAACTCTAGGCTATATATCTCGAACTAGGATCAACTTTAGTTCTATAAAGGGGTTGGAATATCACAAGCAACATGAAATGAGGGAAAACTTCTTAGTAAGTAGATCTCTTGGTCGTACACACTTTGCCAGGTTAACAGCCACTTTCTCACCATCCATCATTACACCGTTAAGCAAGAAAGTCATTTTGTCGTGTCATCCGCTCTATTAATTAGCCAAATGAACCGAAGCGGGTATCAAATCTATCATGCTTGCCCGGAACATATGCGTCTACTAAATCACTGTAGGACTTGAAAGTTGTAACCTTCAAATGACTTGCAGCCACTTCAGATTTATTATGTGTGTACTTTTCACCTCCTACCATGCATTTACATGCATCCTCTCAATAGTTCTCTGTCCTTTGTTCTCCAGCCATTAATACAGTTTAGTCCACATGTTTTATCCAGTTCTAGCGCTTCATTTACCTATAACTATATACAGTGTTATAGGTGATGTTTGTTCACAAAAATGCGTTGTACTCTTCAATTCACACATTAGATCTCACATAACGGCTTTTACTAATCCAATATTTTTTTTAAATTAAGATCTATATTTTTTAAATCTAAGAGTATTTCTATAATTCAAACGTTTTTTTTAAAAAAAAATTGTTTCTAAAATAATTTCATATGAAATTCTTAAATATATAAACCAATCCTTTTTAATGTTTATTAATTTTTTTACAATTTCCAAGGCAAATTTTAAAAAATTCCCATCATTATTTTAGAAATCTTTTACAATTACTCTTTGTGTTTTTATATTAGTAACTAGTAATATTCATATTATTATTACTTTTAAAAAAGTAATTATGTAAATTTAATATTTGATATTTGTATAATATATTAATTTATATTTTATTTTAATCTACCCTTCGAAATAGATAAGTTCTCTCAATGATCTATAATTAAGGTAGTATTATAATAAACAAGAGTATTTAATCTATCAAACATAAGAATGATTTTCACATGTGTTAAAGAAGGAGAACATTTTGGTTAATATATTAAATATACAACTAATATATTTTTACACCATTTTTGTGTTATATTAGATGTTATTCATTGAATTTTATATAATAGGATTACACAACAATGTTAGTAAACTATTATGTATTTTTTAGAATTTAAAATTTCATAAAAAAACACAATAGTGTTAAGAAAAACACAATAATTTTATTATACTATTATGTATTTTTTAGAATTCAACATTTGAAAAAAACATAATAATGTTAAGAAATACACATTAACTAAAAAAATACAACATCAAACAAATTACATCATCTGAAAAACACAAACAAATGTCATTATGTTTTTATACGAGTTTAGAAATCCCTATAATGGATGGTTTGAATAAATATATTAAATTAATAGTTAATTATTAATATTTAAAAATAAATAAACAATATGTTGAGATAAAATACGATTGTAATTGTGTAAAATGTACTACTTTAGATAATATAACTGTTGGATCCTGAAAGGATCATACATGCCAATTCAATTGATGAGTTGATGGTTGTTTTGCTGGAAATTCCACAAGTCCAAGAACCAATGCGGATGAACAATCTGCTGAGAAGAATAAGTGTTGACTAACCGCATTTGTACATGCGGAAGACATAGAACAAATGCTGACAAGTGTTTGTTCTTCTGCATTAACAAATGCGGATAACCTAAAAGATATGCGGAGAAATTTTGCTCATCCGCATTTGCAAATACGGATAGCCGGACAACAAATGCACATAAGTATTTGTTCATCCGGATTAACCAATGCGGATGGCCAAACTACTAATGCGGATGACAAAATAAGAAACGCTGATCAAGTCCAACTCATCCGCATTTGTCAATGCGAATGAACAAAAGAAATGCTAATGAAGACTTAAACTAGTTTTGATATATAGGTCAGGGGTAGTTTAGTTATTTTGTAAAAAAATATTTTGTCAACCTATAAATAGAATAGAAAACCTCGTACATGAGGTGACTGTTCATAGATAATTAAAATAAAATGTGTCTTACATTCTTAAGGTGTATTATTACTGTTTAATGCTCAAACTCTAGCACTTATTATAATAAATCACCTTCATTAATACAAACAAACATTTATGAGTATTTCTTGCATTGAATGTTTGATTCTGCTATACAATCATTAACTCGATCATCGTATTCGATCATAGTGAGAATTTCAATCTCACTACCCAGTCAATAACAATAGTAATATTTTTTTAACTTTCATCTTTAGAAAAGTTTTGCTTTAAAATATATTTTTTTTAAAACTCTAATTTTTTAAAAAATACTTTTTTGGCACTGTCATTTTAAAAAGTTTTTTGTATTGAAAAACCTCATATTTCATAACTTTATGTTTTATAAAAAGCTTTTTAAATTAATAGATTTTTGTTTATCAATTAATCTGTTTTATAATTTGAAAAGTATATTGATAATTATTAGCATTTTATGTATAACTAAATTATTAACTTTCATTCTTGTAACCACAGCGGGCCCTGAGGAGTGGTGGGCTAGACAATCATCCAGGGCTCAATCGCTTAATAGGGGGCAAAAAAATTGAAAATTTGTTTTATTATCTATATTTTATTGTCATATATGTTTTTTAAAGTAGTAATAGCCCATTTAACCCAATTAAAAAGTTTAACTAATTATCTTTTAACCCAAAAATAATTTTTAAGACCTGTTTTTATTAAATAGACTTGTTATTTATAACTTATTTTCATCAACTCAACTAACAACCTCTTTCGAAAAAAAACCTAAATCTTAATTTTTGGCCAACTAGGGATAAAAGGAAGAAAATTTTCAATTCAGACATATGCTAGTAACAAGGTCGAATAGAAAAATATTTTTGTTAGCTATTACGTTATGTCATTCTAATACTATGATGTTGTTACGTTTACTGCTAAAACATTTTTCTTCGTTTAAAAGAACTAGTTTATATAATTTAATTCGTTAGAGCCTAAGGGCCTTTTTTTCTCATTTTGTCAAGGGCATTAAAATCCTCAGGTTCGGCCCTGCTTATAATGGCCGTGTCTAAATTTTTTGTTAAACCTAGGTGGAGAATGTAGAAACATGTCGTGTGACTTATAGATATTCGAGTTTATTAGTATAGAAGAAATGCTACCAGCTGCAGGCTAGAAATAAATAAAAAGTTTCCATTATATGACACTAGTAGAGTTGCTAGAGGTCTTCCGACACACTTAGAGCGGTTAGAAGGCTAAACTCCTCGCTTTACGTTAGCAGACCGTAAGGAAGAGATTAAAAATTCTAAAGATCAAGATATCTTAAATTCATACATTTTGAACTAAATACAACGCCCGTCTTCCAAAATAAAAATAAAAAGGTGGAAGAAAGATGGAATGCGGCCATTGAAATTGCATGTAATTAACTAATTTATCTAATAAATAATAATATTTTAACTAAACTTCTTCTTAAAAATATTTTGCTTTAATTTTTTAAACACTTTAAACTTTAGAAAAAAATGTTATTATTTAATAGATTTTAGTAATAAAAAACTTATTATTTCTTAATTTTGATTTTAGTTTTTTTAATAAAAATATGTTTTTAGTTTGTTAAAAAAATTATTTTATAATGTATAAAGTATATAAATAATCATTAGGATTTAATATATTATTTGGTGGTTAATATTGAAAAATATCATGTGTCTTTAAATATTTTGATTTTAATATTGATGACAATAATATCGTATATAAAATTTCTGAATATTTAAAAAAATATTTGAATTTGAAAAAATAAAAAAGTGACTATTCGTAAATTACCCTTATAAAAAACCTTTTCTCTATATTTGAATCTTGACCATTAATTAAAATTATTGTTCATCTAATTTCTTCTTATAGTTTTTAAAATTTATTAGTTTTTTATTTCAACTTTTCCCCTCTGATTATCCCTTAATATTCACATATATTTACTTATACATATATGTTTCAAGATTTTGTTAACTCATTAAAAAGAAAAATCACCTTATCATAAGATTGTCTCAATATGTGTAAAATAATACAGACCAATTTAAATTTAAATTTATTATATGAAGAATACGTACCTGAATTTATAAACAATTAATGTTTTCCTTGCGCTCCATGCTTTCCTTGCTTTTTATATATGACTCATTATATTATATATAATTGACTAGACTTGGTGCATAAGAACAAATTAAGTCAACAACGTATGTGAAAATCAATTCTTTATGTTAGATTTTACGGTTAAGGATATAGCATATTAGTAATCTTTTCAGAATTATCAATGTAATTATCTTACATATTATTCGTTTTAATATTATGATGACAAGATTGATTTAAACTATAACTATATAGCTTGCTATGTTATATTTTGATGTACGTTCATTCTTTAAAAAACGTAGTACTCACACATTACGTCTATATAACGCTTTTTACTAATGCAACAATTGAAATGCTTAAAAATAAAAAAAATTCTAAATTCAAGAGTACTTCTTAAGTTTTAAACAATTTAATGGAACATATAAATTTGTATACTTATATTTTTATACCAAGATTCATAAATATCTAGATCAATTTTCTTTAATTTCTATTAAGGTGCTGTTCTAATTTTTGTATATGAACAGTTTTAAAAATTTTCCATTTATTTTTTTTATATTATTTGTTAATCTTTTACATTTACTCTCTATGTTTTTATGCTACTAATATCATTTACTATTTTTAAATGAAATTATTTAATAAGCATACTACCTCATTTATATAAAAATTATAAATATATAAAATATTTGTATTTATCATTCCAGAATATATTCTAAGTGTTGTTTGTGATTTCTAAATGTTTTCGGATTATTTTATAGATACAACCTCAATGACATCAGTATGCTTTGATTACCGTCCGCAAGAATATTCACAGACTGTATAGCTCTGCAACCAATTGTATCAGTCATTCAAACATTTCATGGCTGGTGAGACCATTCACGAGCATATTTTTTACGGCCTGTAACACGCTTTACGAGTCGTAAAGTCCTAAATATATGGCTCGTTAAGGGAGTCACGAGCCGTGACTTAAGTCCAATAATAATTTTTCTTGTCACAATTTAATATTCCTTGATTATTGTATATTTTTGTATTTATTACATTATTTGATACGATATAATATCTCTTGATATTTTTTTGTGAAATACTATATAAATTGTTACCTCTTAACTCATTTTGTATCAATAAATTCAATATTCCTATAATTTTTAACCGATATAGTTTATTAACGATGTCAATGTAGGATATCAACTATATTTGGTTCTGATTCTAACTATTACCCCGTCAAAGGTTATACTTACTACGGTGACAGGGGTGGTAACTATGTTTAACAATACACATCTAACTACGGGGCTAATGGTGGGAATGTCGGCGATATGAGTGGGGATAAAAGTGGTGATGGTTCAAAAAGAAGATGGTATACGACACCAATCAAGTTATTACTTAATTATTACAAATTTGTGTCATTTGATAATAACTAATTGTAATATTTAAAATTGTTAGGTTTTTTTATCTTGTGAAAAATTAATTGATTGGATAACTAATATAGGTCGAGAAAATAGTTATGTTATTGTCACAAAATGATCAAAAAATCCATAAGTGGATTGTTAGTTAAGAAATTAGTAGATTGGAATGGGGTAGGTGCAGCTCCATATAAATATTGGATGACAGTGCTACTCGCGACAATCTTGATTACAAACAGGTTTCATGTGGTATTAATGTTTATATTCATCGCTAACTGTGCATCTTTTTTTCTCTTGTGGTTATCTACTCACAATATCACCAATTGATTGCAATTGCATTTGTTAATGAAAACCATTTTGTTAGGCTTTGATTAATAGATGACTATCCGATACCTTTTCCAAATGGATATTGGAAACACTACAAACACCAAATGCTAACGTTTGGAAGCTTATATATGAGGCATAAGTTCAAAAATATCGTGAATTAAGGAAAGATGAAAAGGTTGAACAAGTTAATTTGTAATAAGTTGTAGTTAATATTGTATTTCATGTAATTTGTAACATTTGTGGTAGTGTATTTATAGTGTGGTCTTTGTAATGTAATTTATATTTGTTTTTGAAATGCAATATGTAATTATTACACATAAGTCATTAAACCAAAACCAACTGTTTCAAAATATATAAAATCTTTACATCAAAAGATAAACAAAATACATGAAAATAACTACTCCAAAGGCGTCCTCCGTTACCTCATCACCATGTACGTGGTGCTTAAAAAGGAACAATCTTCGGCGAGGGAGAGCAACTATCCCATGTGATGCAGCCCATGTGGTGCTTAGATCTATCTGCCACAGATGCATGGCGTCCATCTCCCAATCCAAATAGATTGACTCGGCCATAAAATTGTCGGTAGGTGGAATTTGTCTGATAATAGTCCTCGACAATGGTTGTAGCGACCGGTGAGGAACCTAGGCTCCTGGCTACTGTTGTAGCTGCTCTACCTCCTCATCACCATTAATGCCTATAGGGAGCTACCATATTGTTCGACTACCATCAGGGGACCATCATGGATTGTAGTGAAAGTTGGCAGGAATACCATGATCATGACAGTCCGACGACCTAATATACTTGGTCGGACATCACTCGTCTTTCGTGCAAGAAGTACATTAGTGTATATTCCTAAATGGCAGTCAGTGATGGTGATATACACCCCGTAAAAAATAGGACTATCCATCTGTAAATAATCAAATAATAAATTAATCAATTAAATAATGCTACTAATAATTAGGGATGGCAAAAAAACCCGAGCCCAGTGGGTATACACGTAATCCGAAACATATGGGTTGGATATACCAAAGCCCGATTGGTACTGGGTCGGGTATAGGATTAGTTTTATAAATTTTTGCGGGTATGGGAATAGATAATACCCGACTCGATTACCCGAAACTATATACCCATTACCAAAACATATACCCGAAGTTCTTATTGGATTTGAAAGCAAAGTGAAGTAATTTTTTGGATATTAAATATGCATTTTGAATATGAAACTTTATGATGTGAAAAATACTTGTTGTAACCATTTGGATATAACATTTTAGAACACTTATATACTGTAGTTGTTTTGTAATCTTAAGAGAAGTTAAACAACTTGCTATACCTATTCTTAATGTAAAATTTACCAATGAAGATATTATTATAGTTTTTATTGTACGAATATTTATAGAGATAATCATATTAATATTTAAAATAGGGATCTTACATATATAAAAATAAAATTGTATAAATGAACCCGACAACCCGACATGGATGGGTCAATACTCGTGGGAATGCCCATAACCCCAATGCTAACGGGTATACCCGATACCTGATCGGTACCCGGTGAAGGGTGGTCACTTACAACACAACAACACAAAGAGGAAAACAAACTTAACTTAATCAAACAGTCAACTGGATTAACCACAATAGATGATACTAAGAACATAAGTAAGTAAGAGATAGAACAAGAGAACAAGATACACAAGTATATGATTTTCAAGATTGTAGTATATTGCTTTCTCAAGTTCTATTACAAGTGTTACAAAACATACTAGAAAGATACAAGAGCATGAGATACTTATACTACATCCTACAGCCGGCTATACTTTGAAGGCCAGCTGGATACAATTGACTAGACACAAAACAAAATCAATTATAGAGTCAAAAGGCAGATTGACTTTTAACAAGTGACTATGACATGCCATAGATCACATCCTTATCTATTAAAAAAAGGATAAAGTATATGAAGTAGAAAGTTACAGACTCAAGACCTCAATGTACAGTTACCAAAAGCATGGACCTTTTTACCAACTCATATAAGTTGGTGACTTTACAAAGTTGTAGCGGAAAGGGGTACAGCTTTATGAAAAATACATCAGATAAAGCATGTTGTTAAAAGTCTTTGGAAGAAATCTATCTTCAAGTGTTGGCTTCGGAAGACTTTGTCTTTGAAGCTTCGGAAGACTTCATCTTTGGCTTCGGAAGATATTGGTCTTGGCTTCCGAAGATTTTAGACTTAGAATAGTTCTGTTGCATGTGTGAAACTTCTAAAGCATTCTTCTTCAGTGTACTTGTGCAGCATGTAGGAGAGACTTTAGGTGTTTGGGTTATATTAGCCTCTTCTACAAACTCCCCCTAGGCTGATGCTACCAAAGACTAGTAGACTTCAGATATTTACAGTCCTCATCAGGATAATAACCATCCCTTTCTTCATGAGATGATCAGGATCCCTCAAACTGTCAAAATGTCTTCTCATATCAAAAAGATTATGGAGAGGCAACTGAAACATGTCTTGCCAAGTGTAGATGTCTTCAATGCCTTGATCTCTGATGACATGCCATCTTTCCGGATTTGTGGTGTATGTCCAGGACAAGATGGGTCTTCCTGTTGCTAGAGGATCTGTTTGAATAGGAGTTGATGTAGCATCCTCTGGCTGCACATCCTCAGGATGTTCTAATTCATCCTGAGGTTTAGAAAAGGATGCAACCTTCTTCTTTTTTGACTTTGGCTTTGAAGCAATCCTTTTCTTTCTCTTTGTTCCTTTTAACTAAGAAGACTGGCCTGCTGCACCTGATTGATCTTCATTGCCTTTCTGAGTTGGGTCTTTCTCTCTCACAGGTTTAGAAGGAGAGGGAGGTTGACCCTGCTGTGGATCAGAAGATGAAGCTTGTTGAGATTTAGCAGTAGGTTCGGGTTGTGTTGTCTCTAGTTGTTCAACCTTAACTCAGGTGGAGCTTGACTTGGAGGGGAGTGTTAGTCAATCAGCTCTCCATTCTTTATCTTCTGTTTGATCACCCTGATATGCTCATCCATAGTAGATAGAGACATGGGGCCAAGTCTCCTTCCGGAGAATCCATA